>JAGFPH010000752.1:397-30685 GCA_018207615.1 Philaenus spumarius | reverse complement strand
ACACCTATTTGTTGCGTAACCTCTTATCACTGTACGAAAAATTAGAACATTATTTGAAATATTTTCAAAATGGCGGCCGTTTATAATTTTTAATGTCAAATATTTTAAAAAACTGTTAACTTTACAAAAAAATTACAAGAGACAAAAAAGTTTACTTTTTTAATGACAAACTCACTGGTTTTTTTATTTTGTCTGTAGCTCGACGGACAACAGAGATATTGAAAATAAAAATGTATTTCTTGGTAGTTGACAACAATACCCAGAATTACTCTAGAAACAAAATATTTTAAAGTTATTACGTGCTAATTATTCCTATGTTTCAGATTATTCACAGAAAAGAATCACTATTGAAATATGTAGGACGTTAATTAAGGTGTGAAATTGAATTTAATTTACGTAAAATGAGCATATAAATTTAATAAAATAGGTCCCAGTTCTGTAACTGCAGTAATTGTTGCGATATTTGACCCAACACGCAAAATTCTGTCCGAATTGAGACCGAATTTTGCGTTTTGGGTCAAATATCGCAACAATTACTGCAGTTACAGTACTGGTACCTATTTTTTTTTAATTTATCTGTTCATTTTACGTAAATTAAATTAAATTTTACACCTTAATTAACGTCCTACATATTTGAATAGGGATTCGTTTCTGTGCGTAATCTGAAACACGGGTAAGAACTCTCTAACGAAGCATTTCCGGACCTATGAATATATGAACTTTTTCATTATTTTTTGCTAGTAGAATCAGCTCAGAAAGTGCTCGGAACATAATGCAAATAACTTATTATTTTAGCTCATAATAACATTAAAATATTTTGTTTCTAGAGTAATTCTGGGTATTGTTGTCAACTACCAAGAAATACATGTTGCCTTTTTTTCAATAGCTCTGTTATCCGTTGAGCTACAGACAAAATAAAATAACCAGTGTGTTTATCATTAAAAAATTAAACTTTCTTGTCTCTTGTAATTTGTTTGTAAAGTTAGCGGTTTTTGAGATATTTGACATTAAAAATTATAAACGGCCGCCATTTTGAAAATATTTAAAATAACGTTCTAATTTTTCGTACAGTGATAAGAGGGTACGCACCAAATAGGTGTACACAGTTTGAGTTCAATATCCTTTCTACTTTTAAAAATATTAAGTATTTTGTAAAAAACACGTACAGACAGACAGACGAAAAAATAAGCCCCGTAGACCCATGTTTATATTGAGAAATATGTTTCTCTCGATCCCAGGAACATATCCACAAAAGGGGTCCAGAGAGTTCGGGGACAGCCTGTATAACGTTTTTTTGAATCTAAAATAGGTCAGCGGCAAATGGGGTAGACTATACAAATCTAGAACGGTTAGATCAACTATTACTGTATACTGTATATAGCGCGAGGGCCTCGAGGGCAATCTTCAATATGAACTTTAAATTCGTCTGTAAATAATTTATTTTATAATTTTTTCTATTGTACGGGGCAGTGGGCGGTCGTCCCCTGAATCCGCCCCTGGACTGGTGCGACACAATACATATTAATTTTATAATAAGGACTGAAGAAAATATAACGATTTAAACATATTATAATTAATACCGCTACAACGAAGCGGGTTTAGTGGCCAAAATAATTTCCGTTTTACGAAGCCTTGGAGATTACAGCGTATTTTAATTTACGCACTAAGCAGTTAAAATTGGGTATATTAGCAATAACCCGTTATTTATTACGCAACATGGCGTGATACTATTACGTGGTAAGGCTTAATCTGTTTGAAATTACTTTCAAACGTTGGTAGACCGTTATTTGTAATAAAAAATACTGTAGGTTTAAATATGCGTTTAACGATCCATTTGTTTAAACACCTTTTTGGGCTTTTTGTTTGATGAATGTAATGTTTGGTACGAATAGATAACTACTTAATATACAGGATGGACAGTACCAAGTGTTAAAAACTTCGGGAATTGGTTCTATGGGTCAAAATAAAGAGAAAATCAAGAATAATATTTTTCGAAAAACGCTTCACTTTCCAAACATCTGCCATTTTGTTTCTTTTACTAAATAATTAATATCTAGAGAACGGATTGACCGATTGAGTTCAAACTTGACATGAAGTTTAACCTAACAATGATATATCTTTTAAAAAAATGAACGATTATATCCAATCATGCGCTTTAAAATGGCGGCTGTTTGAAAATGTCAAACCTAAATTACTCGAAAACCGTACATGTTAAAAAAAATGTCGAGATATCTCTTTTGTAGCCCTTAAAAATTATTACACATTCGAATAATGTATTTTATCCGTACGAAAAAGTTCACAAATCCGCTAAAAGATTGGTTATCTCCTTGTACCGACCTGAATACAATTTATACCTATTCATATGCCAAATAGTACAGTAGGTTTATCTATTGATACAAATTTCCTTTACGTAGAACTGCGAATAATATCCCGTCAGCACTGAAAGACGAGATCTAAGGGATGTTGTAAAAGAGATAAAGGCACTAGATGACTGATACGCGGTCGCTTCCCCTTGGGAGATGAACTGTGATGTATTAAACCTGTTAAGGGTTTAATGTACTACGTGTAAAGCAGTACATGTAAGCCGAGCTTTGGTGGATGTACAGCCATTAGGCCTGAATTGGGATTGTACAAGATTAACTGTTGACGCTGACGTTACATAGGACTGCTTCTCAATCGTGGTTTAATTCCTGATTAAGGTACAAGATTAACATTTACCACAATCATCACATACCCGGCTTCTCCGAGATTGTTTCCTTTGAAGAAGTGTGTAGGTATTTGTCTGTTTACCAAATGCAGAATATTATAACTACGTGAGTCTGCGTTTGCGGTCTAAAATAGGGCGGAGTGAAGTAATCGTACGCGGAGTGATTTAGAAAAAAACCATCGTGAGTAATTCGAAAGATATTCACTGGCCTATGTTTATCTGTCTTTGTATTTCACATACAACAGCATATACAGACTTTACGTTCATAATTTAAAATAAAAAATCAACCAGTATGGACAAAATTAAAAAATCAAGCAAGAAACTTTTTATTTGCTGTGTACATTTGTGCTTAAAAATCATTACTGAAAATAATCCAACCTCGAAGGACTTTCGCCAGTTTTAGGATCGCATAATAGCATTCCAAATGCATTGTATAACAACCCTAAAACTGCCCCAGATGACGTACCTACATATTTGCGACAACTGTACTGGCTACTGAAAGCATCTATGTTGTTAAACACAGATATACGTTGTGTTTCTACTAACAGGCCTACATAATTTGCTAATTCTTCACCAGTACCAAAAGATGTGGCAAGATCTTAAGTATGAGCGTTTTATATCGACCTGAGATCCATGAGTTTATACATATAGGATCTCAGGGGATCACTAAGTCCTTAGTCGGTGGCTAGAAATAGAGTGAATCCCAGCCAAGAAAAGGCAGACTTAGGCCGACAACACACAGAATCAGACACTGTCAGTCATAGTCAAAGACGCCTTTAGTCTTTTCTGTCTGTTTGACTGATATTGACTGATCCTGTGTGTGGGGGTTTTAGTCACTGGGTGTCATGACTCTCCGCAGAGGCTTTTGCCCTCTGGCCTTCCTCCATTTTCAGTTCATTTTCAGTTCTTCTGTCCACCAGATTCTTGTATTGTTTGAATTTAGTGCTTATTGAAAGTTTTTAACCTAACTTTGAAATTAACTTTGAGAAGGAGGAAGAGAAAGCGATAATTATGATGTGAAACTTGATTAACTTGTTTGAAGAAGGCACTAATAACAGAGAACTTTGGGTACACCCTATAAACGAGAAGAGGAACCTCGTAGACTTTGTTAAGGAGTTGAAGGGTTAAAAAATTCGAAAACTACTGTTGAATGAAAGTCGAAACGTTCGAATACATCTTGGAAAATCCAGGATAAGATAAAAAAACAAAACACGAATTGGAGAAAATCACGTGACAAGGAGGGGTTGTGCGCGCACGCATGCGCAGGACAGACAGTGTCTCATAGCTTTTGACTAAAGGTGTATTTTGAGGGAGCTGCGTCAGTCAAGGAAAAACGTCTTTAGACGTCTGTTAGCGTCTGTTCGTCTAGTTCGATGCAGTGTGTAGCGACCTCATAAACACCCACGCTAAACTCCTCGTTTTAGTCGCTTTTAGTCAAAATAACTAAACGTGACTGACCGTGTCTGATTCTGTGTGTGACCGGCCTTACACATCGTGAAACGGCAGTCAGTGGTGAGGTACAGAACACAGCATCGTTGGTATTTATCAGTAATGGTTGGCTAGTTAACGACGTTTTTAACGGCTACCGACGTTGTGAGGCACCGTTTGGTGACTAATTAGCACCGCAATGTAGTAGATACATTAATAATTAAAGATAATACTTGGTACGGCCTTGCATAGCCGATAGGCACGTGTAACCTTACCGGTAGTTTTGGTTTAGTTTTGTAGAATTAAAATTTGTAAGATAAATGTTAGTTAAGAAATAGCCTCATAAAGGCTGGTTTCAGATCCAGTTGATAATTTGGTTTACCAGAATTACCTAATATTAGATAACTAATTAAGATTCACGTGGTCCACTTAACCTACATGGCCCCGCACATTACAGTTTATCAGCGAATTTCCTTAGGAAAGATGAGATATTGCGGTGATTATGGTGAGACCTAAGGACGGGAGTAGTTAATGACCACCGATCATGGTCCCCAGAACACATTTTGTGGTTTTGATCAAATAAAATTTGTACACAAAATCTCACAACTAATACGTTTACGAACTCAAACGAGTTTCAACGAGAAAGTCGCCATCTTAAGTAATGCACGAGCTACAATAATCAAACTATAACTAGTGGCCACTGGAAATGGCGACTTTCCCGTTGCATGCGTTTGAGTTAGTAAACGTATTACAGTCGGGAGCACAAAATAAGGCGGGTGAGAATTTTTGCGCTGTTGCCAGGTATGGGACTGGCAAAGCGAGGAACGTTCGAGAATCCAGTGTTGCCAGATCGTGCTCCTCGCTTTGCCAGTCCCATATCTGGCAACAGCGCAAACATTCTCACCCGCCTTATTTCGAGCTAAGTTGCGAGATTCTGTGTTCAGGTTTATTTTGATCAATACTTCTTCTCACAAGTCAAGCTCGACATTTACACATTTTGTGGTGTCATTAGAAATTGTATTTATATAATACTATCTGACCCGTAAGACGTTGCCCGTGGTGGTTGGTATATTCAGTCTTTTTAACGTAATTGTATTCTTTTTAAGTGCTCAGTTAGTGAGTGGTATTTGGCTTTTATATATATAGATCTTAAATAATAAAAGCACTATTGTCATAATAATAAAAGATCTGAAATTATGATTTTAGTAACTTTGATCCGCCCAAACCCCTCCTAAAATTTCGAAATTTTTCATACCCTTTCTTAGTGAGCACCTATGGCCCTAGAGGAAGCTACATACCAAATTTCATTCCAATCCGTTCGGTAGTTTTGAAGAAATCGTGATTTAATAACTTTGATCCCCCCAAACCCCCCCCCTAAAATTTCGAATTTTTTAAAACCCTTTCTTAGCGAGCGCCTATGGCCCTAGAGAAAGCTACATACCAAATTTCATTTCAATCTGTTCTGTAGTTTTTGAGAAATCGTGATGAGTGAGTGAGTGGTATTTCGCTTTTATATATATAGATACTATATATTTATATATGTTTCTGCACTCTAACGAACGCATTTTGAGTCTAAATGTTCTACATACGTTGGTAATCCAAGTATCTCAAACGAGTTTGTCAGCCATAAAAATCCAAAAAAACGGAAGCACTTTTTCGACCGCAAGTAAGGTTTTTTGAGATTTTTCGTACTAGAATGTAACATTTTTGGGGTTTTATCCAAACAAATTAGTGCAGGAGATTATTCTGCACATTTTGATTTTTTTTACACGACCTTATAGCTCGTGCGAAATCGATCTAAACATAAAATACCATAATAGTAATCAATTCAAATCCACGAAAGGGATTTTACCGTTGAGCAGACCTTCTGCGCCCTCTGCGAGCGAAGCGAAGCATTCCAAAATCCGAGACCACAAGGTTTTAGGCTAAGGTGCCAACAAATTCTCCTTACATATTTCGTAAACGGAGGCAGCAATTCGGCTCCTTCGTGGGTAGGCCAATTTCCCAAATAGTATGTTGAAACACTAGAACATGTGAAATTAATTTTGTAAATTCGCTCAACTCACGCCAACGGTTCAGCACCTTATTTTTACGACAAGTTTACACATGGGGGCACTTAGCTCTATTGAACACATCAGAGAAATTGAATTTCCTTTAATTACTAACAATTCCCATGTTAGTGACAACAGTTAATTAACTGTTCCACGTTGGGCTATAACCATTAAGGCCTCTCTCAGTTTACATGGCCTAGGTATTAGTGTTGCCATAACACTTAAAGCATTATACTCCATTTACTTTTCCCTATTTAAAGATAACGGGTATTATTCTTGATCATTTACCTTTTATCCTTACGTTATTCTTGTTTCCGTATGTGCTGTGGACTCCATCCCTGCTCGATTCACTCACCAACCCGGCGATGACCCATAGCGAAGCAAATGCAAATAGATTATTGAATACTCTGATATTTTCACGGAAATTACGATTGATCGGTGACCTACAGGCCTACATAACTAATGTAAGACAAAGATCGAAATAGACACCACCATCCCAAATAATTCGAATTTCAGAATACGTTGTAATTTCACCATTAATATTTAAATAATCAATAATCAACATTTCAAACAAATTTTGATATTACCAACTGAAAGCCTTTCCACACCGCGGTCCCACTATGTCACGTGACAGACTTGCAATTCATTCCGCCACAGACGTCTGTCATGTATTGGGACTTCGTTTCAGCTCTGTCAAATCAGTTCAGTTGACGGTTGAAACGGGTAAAAACATGGCAAGTGGTTCGTGGAGCGATAGCGCGTTTACTAAAAATGTGCCTTGCTTGGATGACATCTATAGTAGTTCGAGTAGTAGTACAAAGAGGAACTCATGTTGTTGTACTCGGTTACAAACCGAACAAAAGTGTATACATAAGGTTTGTTTAGCTTAAACCAGTACAAAAAAGAACTACTTACTATTTTGTCGAAGTTCCTCTGCTATTTCGCCCCATGCTATGTAATTTAAATGGCTGTCTCTGTATTCCTCCAAATCTACATTCCACAGCACTGGACGGGTTCTGACAAGTTTGATTAACTGCTCCATAACAGATAAAGAAAAAACTAGCAACACAGCAACTTGCAACGAGTTAACGAAACTACGCGACAGAGTATGGTCATGTGCATGTTGGGGTAGCGGGCCTGTGCGCATGCGCGAGGCCACAGACGTCGGAGCGATCCCGCAGATTCGTCTGTCGACGTCTGCTTTAGCGTCTTGTAGGGCTCTGCGAGGTCAGTGTGAATTGCAGCATTTGAAACTATGGAAACTGATCTTTTGAAAAATCTGTCACGTGCCGTCACGTGACATAGTGTGACCACGGTGTGAAAAGGCCTTAAAGGAAACATATAATATAGGCCATTTCTCACCGGCGTAACGTTACACAGTGTGACAGGAGGTGACAGATTTTTTAAAGGATCGCTCACCGTTGTTTCTTATCGCGCAATTCACACCGCCAAAAAACGTCAGCTTTAGTCACACCGACGCGCTTTGACGGATCTGCGGCATCACTCGGTGAGTGATCTCTGGAATTCGTAAGCGGCCGTCTGTCACGTCATGTTACGTCGCCAACCTCGCGCTTGCACACTGGGCCAAAAAGCGGGGAAAAGCACGTCAAACACCTCTCCGACGTCCGCGGACATCTTTTGCGGTGTGAATTGGCCATCTGTCACGTAACGTTATGTAGGTGGCTGTATGTGACTGGACGCCGCAGTGAAATGACCTTAAGTAAATCCAGATGTTTAACTTATAGTACACAGCTACCAACTTAGCATATTTAGAATCAGTTTTGTATTCATCACAACCAAATATTGTTAGGTTAGGGAAAAAAAACGAAAAATGCTTACTGTATTATAGTACAGTAAGCATTTTGTTTGGTTTTACATAATCTAATAAACTGTTAGTTGAGGAAAATAATAAACTGATTCGAAATTTGCCAAATCGGTTGCAAATATACGTATTTTGGCATTTTAGACATAACCTAACATTATGGAAAATCAGCTGTTTTATTTATAATATGTAACAAGTAACAACAAATGTTTGAACTGAACTATAATACAGTAAGCATTTTTCGTTTTTTTTTCTAACCTAACAATATTTGGTTGTGATGAATACAAAACTGATTCTAAATATGCTAAGTTGGTAGCTGTGTTCGTGAATACTAACGAACGCAAAACGAATGTTTTGCTAAGCTTTTGATCCGAACAGCTGTTTTATCTTATATAGGGTTGGGAATGAACCTTCGAATTTTCACTATTTTCTCGCTTTAAAATACAATTTTTGCAAACCTCTTGCTTAGTGTGCGTTTATAACTCTATAAGGACATACCTTTAACTTTTCGTATTTTTATCTTAAGTAGGTTATGCTCAAGGACAAAGCCGCTTATATATATATATATATATATATATATATATATAGAAGACATAAATATTCCTAAAAAGTTAAGCTATAAAACAAAATTCGTCTGGTGAAAACACACCTCTAGGAAACAGATCTACTAAAACGGTGTGACAAGGACCTTACAGAGAACGGTGTGTTTAAATACATTACATTAGCACTCACTTTCGTCTACCATGTTTTGATACATGTAAAAAGCTCTCCCACCCTAGATTTGCCTAATCGACTAGCCCCGTATTCTACTTATCTTTCTACTAAACGTTCTGTTTGCAGGTAAAAGCCGCCACCTGGGCTTTGGAAAGAGGCGTCAGCGTTGTCATCTGCAACGGTATGCAAGAGAAGGCCATCAAGACCATCATCAACGGTCGCAGACTCGGAACATTCTTTACAGACTCCCCACCTTCCGGTGATGCCCATGTTGATATCTTAGCTGAGAATGGTAAGTAACACTTAAAAACAGCTTTCATTAGATGTAAGCCATATCCAAATACAGTCTTGAAAAGAGGTTCACAACCTTCAAGAAGATCTGTTGAACCTAGTAAATGCAAACGTTTTAACGCATTCGTCAATCTATCTGACCATTTTGTGCAGCACTAGGACCCACTGTTCTTATTGAAAAATTTCATAGATTCTAAAATAAACAGCCGTTAATGTAATATTTCTCTACGAAAATACTATTCACTTACTAAACGACCTGCATTAAGGGTCGGCTCTAGCTGTCGGCCATGTTGAACGCTATTTGAACAATTGAGGGTTTTAAATGGATTTAGGATGAGCAATGTCTGCATAACCTACCACCGCTGTTGGGAGTCGAAGGTTGCTTTCTGTTTTACTAGAGCCGACCCGTTTAGATACCGATTTATGCCACAATCTGAACAATCAACATTCTCTTACTGTTTGCTCTCGGCCAAATTCTTAAATCTGAGCTTATCTAGCATAGTGCCTTATCAATAGAGATTGTGATGACTTTATCCTTCTATTCAATGCTTAAAAACATCAGAAAAGTTCGGAGTCAAGTTGCACAAGATTACTAAAACTGAGTTTTCCGATGCGAGTGGAACGAAGAAGCGCATGCGTCGAAGCTGGAGGCATAGGTACAAACAAATTCTACTAATATATTTCGTATACACAGGCAGCTATTCGGTAACTTCGTGAGTAGATAAATTTCCCAAATACTTGATTGAAACCATAAAATATAAACTTAATTTTGGAAATTCACTCAACTCACGTCAGCGGTTCATCTGCGTGGTCGAATTATCTATTGATTCACGACGATTTTGGAAGCCCATTCTACATAGTCTGAAAACCGAAACATTTACATTTCCAAACATTTACTATTTTGTTCTTTTTTTTAAAACACATACTATAGGTATATTCATAGACAAATGATTGAGTTAATGTTCGGTACGTGCATTGTAATTGACCGAGCGAAGCGAGGTCTCCGTTTTAGCTTGACCGTTCGGCATTTCGTCTGTGTGTCTGTCTGTCTCACGATTACGGCCAAACACCTTGACCGATTGTCATGATTGTTTGCATGAATGTTCCTTATTCCTAGGCCGAGCGACGTATGGGTTTTTCCATTTTTCGTTTTTAACCACTTAAATAAAATTAAAATGGCGGCCGCACCGTTTCTCTCAGTTTTCCATAGTTAATTTGTGGCTTAACCGTAATAGCCCAGTATATAGGGGGGTTTCAGCTTACATTAATTGCGGTAAAAGATTTTTTTTCTAGGATCGTTTGGTATCGTGTGGGTATGCCAAATCTAATTTTGCGACCTCAAAAGGGGGGGGACAACTTTTGGGGGCAAAAAAACTCAAAATTTTCGGACTTTTTCCAGTTTTTCGCTTATAACTAAAAACGGTCCATATTATGTAAAAAAATAGATCTGTAGTAAATTAAAGAGGACAAAATTTCTCGTTGATTAAAAAAACAAAGTTCAAAATTGGTAAAGTAGTTCGATTTTTATGGGGATCCAAAAAACAGCAAATTTTTCCAACTTTGCCAAAAACTGTGTTTTACCCATTTTTAATGTGCTGTAACTTTCCAACATCAAATTTTATCACTACCCCCCTCCATAAAAGTGGTAGAGCATCAATCCCTGAGTTAAAAAAACACCGATTTTTCTAAATTGAGCTGATTTTGAAATTTTGTCAACTCATAAAGCAAAATTGGAGAAAACCTTAAAGTCACACAATCGGAGTTTCGCACTTTTTCGATGTCTATGAGTCCGGAAATCAATTCTGAGGCTTAGGTATGTCATCTGAATGCATCTGGAAATTATTTTTAAAGAATTTTGTGAAAATTTAAAAATGTAAATAATTATTCATGACTTTTACCTGTAGTGCTGGTTTATTGTTCACTAAATATACCAGGTGTCTTAAAAGTCCCATGCCCCCCCCCCCCCTTTAACTTTTGTGTTTGTTAAAACAAAACAAATATCCCTTGGGGAACGATACTACCTTAGCCCAAAGTATCTTTTGAAGCAATCGGAAATTTTGAGTGTCCCCTAAAAATGGGGGATTTTGGGGGCAACTCAAATTTTTTAAATAGAAAGTATGGTCATGTGTTACCTCATTTTAAAGGTATATTTAAGACTAGGAAAATGACATAAAGAAAATAAAAATCGGACCACCCAAAACAAAATGGCGGCCAAAAACGTGTTGAAATAAATCGACATAAAGTTGCTAATATCTCGAAAAGGAAGAGTTTTTAGAAAAATATTCAAAAGACAAAAAATGTTTATTTAAAAGTGCTTGACCTAACATATTGCTTCCAAATCGATTTCGTAAATTTTATTTTGTACAATATTTTCTAAGGTGTAGGAGTCGACTTAAAATTTTATCAATATCTCCTTCTCCCTAAAATTTGTCGAATAATAGTCGAATTTAAAAACTAATTAAATTTTGTTAGTAGCAAATTTGATGTTCTCCAAAAATGTTTTCTTGATGTTTTTCCGTATATCTAACGGTAAGCTCACAAAATGGCCGCAAACTTCAAATTTGTTAAAAATCATCCAAGTTTTTGTATTTTAACCATGTTTTTATACGTTTATTCTTTATATATCTTCATAAAACCTAATAATTTTAGAGAGAGAGCGCTACCTGCTGTCTTGCTCTTTCCTGCGCTACATCAGTATGGCCGCTATGACTGTGAGTGAGTTGTGGAGGGGGGGCCGAGATAAGGAGCCCGATTGGCATTTACTGAGTTTTAGTCTTTTACCAACTACATTATCTTATTCATTTTGTTTCTTTGTTGCGCCACACAGTATTTAGAGTCAAACACGAATAATTTAATTAAATTACAAGTGAAAAAGCATAGACCAAGACCGGGAGTTGAACCCGGGACCTTCATGTTTCCGTCGTGATGCTCTACCATCTGAGCTACCCTGATATCTACCGATATCGGTCTACCGATATAATTAAATATCCCTTACTGAGGAAGTGTGTAAGCGGAAAAAAATAATAATACGAATAAATTGCAAAATATTTTTCACTGGCTAAACCTTCTACTTCATTACTAGCACACTATTTTTAACCTAAGCTCAAAACCACATTTGTTATTTCAACGAGCGAGGTCTACTGTTCACAGAACTACTAGTATTTAAGTTTTACAAATGCACCAAAAACAAATACTTTATTTTGCACACTGGTAAAGTTCACAGCAGTACAGACTTTCAGATGCTAACGATTCAACCCTACAGCCCGTTGCTACGTGCTTCTAATTCCATTGTAGGTTGATACAAAACATGTATTGAATAATATCAGAGAGAGAAGTCGTGTAGTTTTATCAATGGAGACACAAAGAGCTGCTTATGTATTCATCAGAGGTACGCTCAACGAGCTCGTCGGTATTCGCTTTAGTTAAAGCCTAGAAAGTATACGTTTCGTGTATTCCCGTCAACAAATTGAATCGAATACAAGTACAGTGTTTAAAAGACAATACTCTAAAAACTACTAGACTGCAAAACATAAGCGACAAAACTTTCCATCTATAGAAAATCAAATTGCGTAATTTGGAAAACCGTGAGTTAGAAATAGATTAATAGTAGGAGTTTACTGGAATTTTGAGTCTGATAAATTTAGTCATATTAATAACTTAAGTAATTTCATAAGTAATTGAAGTATTTTCTAAATTTATTAAAATACAAGAAGATTGATATTTATTTGCAAAACAAAGACGTTGGATTACTGTGACAGGTTATTTTATATTCAAATTGTCTAGTCAGATAAACGAGCTGCAAATTTTGGTTTTTGTATGAATTAAGTTACAGTAACACAATCTACTTAAAGATTGCGTAGGTCATTTCCACAGGTGAAAAATATCACTAATGTTCCATCTTTTCATCTGAAGATTTTCACTGAGCAATATAATGGTAAGCATTTTTCACGAAAAGGTAGCTGTTACTTTCTCCCCCCTATACGTAGTATATGGAGAAAGTATTGTTTTCATAAAAATTTTCGAATTTGAATTTTTAGTGGAATTATCTGTGTTGGTGCTCAATAAACCCAAAAATATTTTTAGTGGAATTATTTGTTTTGGTGCTCCCTGAATCCAAAAAAGTGTTTTTTTTGTGATGTCTTTCCGTGTGTCTGTTAGGATGTGTACAGAGCTGGAGACCACATCTACGGTTCGATTTTGACGAAATTTGGTATGTAGGTGTAGTTCTGGAATATCTCCAGGCGTTTTTTTTTTTCTTTTTTGTTTTTTTCGTTTTTTCAAATTTTTGATTTTTAAGGGGTTTTACCTCCCAAAAATTGCTAAAAAACCAGAAAAATCTAAATTTCTCAAAAACAGCTATAACGATTTTGATCAAATTTGGCTTATTTGTAGCCCTTGATGTACCTTGTTGTATGCAAAAAATCGCATCTTTCTAAAAATTCTCGTTTAGGTAATAATAATAATAACTAATTTGTGGGGGTTTTTGGCCAAAAAGGGGATTGTTTTTAAAAAATGTTCAAGACCTGTTTTCGTGCATCTACACAGGCTTAACTGACATGTTTGGTGCAAATTTGTTCGAAATCGATCGAATAGTTTAAATAATAATAATATAATATGGATGTGTGTTACATGCAATATTTTCCATGGTATGTCCTACTTTTGCAATTCTAAATAACCATCTCCTATGCTACTCTTGGGAAGGTATAAAGTTTCAACTGGGAGAAATTATGTGGCAGTTATCTGGTACCGTTTATTTTTGAATTAATATACCGCACATTTAGAACACTAAAGACTTTACACTTTACAGTTATGTTACATAGACATATAAAAAAATTACCCTCGAATTTCAATGAGTATGGAAAATCAAAACAAAATGGCAGAATAACAAATATAACATTAATCTCCTCGATAGAACCACTTCCTTCCACAACGCGCTGTAATTAAATTGTGCATTGCCGTAAATGCTTGTAAACGCAATATAAAAACCAAAACATATTGCAACAACTGTTAAAACTAATAAAGAAAATAAATTCCGGACAAAATTAATAAATAACAACCGCTTACTGAAGCGTTGAATAAAAATAATTACCGAATAGCAACGTAAAGTTCTTAAAACTAGTGAATAACATGTATAAACTTTGGATGTAAAACAAAACATCGATAAAGAAAACCTTTCACAGTAAAGTATAACAACGAAATAACAAAAAAATTTCATAATAAAAAGAATTCGATCACGAAGCTGAGCCGCTGACATGAGTGGGGCGAATTTCCAAAATAAACTTATGTTTTAAGCGTTCAACCATTTGGAAAATGTATCTTCCCTCGAAGCCTGCGTGTACGAAAAATATTAGTAGAATTTGTTTGGACCTCGGCCTCCAGCCCCTGGTACGATTTTACACGTAGCCTTTACTTCCAACTTGCATTCTGAATCTAGTGTGTTTAGTGAATGATGGCCTATTAGTAATTATGTATTATGATGGATCGATGACTTTGTATAATTACATTCGTGCCCACAGAACACATAAATACATACCTATGTATATACAGAGGTGCTGAAAAGTCGGGAGATACCCCTGTAACGCTTTAGTGAGAGGGTAGAGAAAATCCAAATTCATAAAGTGTTTATAAGGCGTAAAAATATACATTTTAATGTATGGGGCAACTTTTCCCCCATATTCAAAATTGGAAATTTTGTGAATTGCTAAAATTTTTGAAATGTAGGCAACTATCTTGTGATCCCTCATTAAAGAAACCCAACAAACTAAACTAGAGGTGCCTATCTTAACCCTACTGAAAATGGTGGTCGTTTTTTATCACTGCTTTTAAAATGAGGGGTCAAACGATAGGGGTATATATTAAGCAAATTTGAGAACCTCAACAATTTTCAGTTTTTAATATGAGGACAAAGTTGCCCCATACATAAAAAGATCAATTTTATTACATTTTAAAGGCACCCCAAAACATGTTCTGGTGACTACGATCGGTGCTCATTGACTCCTCCCGACCTTAGGTCTCACCATAAGAGTCACTGCAATAGCTCATCTTTCCTGTGGAAATTCGCCGATAAAGTTAAACACGAGTTTTTAAACTAGTTTTTTTACAAAAATCGTTTTTGCCGCCTAGAGGTTTCCCAATTAAAAAGAGAATAATTCGACCACGCATCTGAAACGCTGACGTGAGTTGAGCAAATGTCCAAAATTAAGTTTATAGGCCTATGTTTTAGGGTTTCAACCAACAATTTGGGAAATAGGTCTATTCACGACGGTGCTGAATAGCTGAAAGCACTGCGTGATTCGCACGCCATTCCGCATATTTTGAGGTATTTTCAATACACAAAGCATTGCGTGCTTCGCACGCCATTCCGCATATTGGGAGGTATTTTCAATACACAATGCATTGCGTGCTTCGCACGCCAACCCCACGATAAATCCACTAAATGGCTTTGAACCGGGTACTTTTAAGGTATTTTACGTTTTGATCGATTTTGGGGAAACCAAACGAGCCTTTAAGTCGCGTAAAAAAACAAAATGTGCAGAATAACATCCTACATTTATATTTGTAGAAAAATCTCTAAACAAAATTTATTCTCGTAGAAAAAATCTAAAAAAATTGTTATTTCAGGTCAAAAAACGTACTTCCGGTTGTTGGATTTTTTTTTTTTTTTTTGCTAACGAACTCGTCCGTGCGACGTAGACAACCAACATTTGAACCAAATCGAACTTAAAATGCGGCCGCTAGAGTGCGAATATATATATGATTTTTAATGACAGCCCAAAACGAGTTCTGGGGACCATGATCGGTGCTCATTTGCTACTCCCGACCTTGGGTCTTACCATAAGGGCCACTGCAATAGCTCATTTTTCTTATGGAAATTCGCTAATAAAAGGAATGAATATGGAAGAAGTGATCTAATGTATGTGACGTGTGTTTTTTTAAGAGTTGTAGTCAAGTATTGTATGTTTGACTTGGGACCGCGATAAACGCCAAACCCCGTCGGCCACCCCGTGCCTAGTTAATGCTTGTATGTAAAACAATCTACCTCAAACATTGAAATTATCTTTCTAACAATTAATTAACTCGAGTTTAGCGTGCAAGCACGCGGGATTTTCTCCTAGTTTCTCAAACTTTGTAAAACGTATAAGTAAAAATTGTTAAATGTGATTTACCGTCTGTAAAGTGTTAAGATCATGGGATACGTAAACGGAGCTATATAAATTGTTTTAAATCACTAATCGATGTTTCCTTTTTCAATTTATCGTTTACCGTCCGTCCGATACGTGCGAGACCAAAACGCAATCTCTACAAAAGAACACGTCAGCCAGAGCAGTGGTAATACAATCGAAATCAACTGAGGCAGAATGCCTGCAAATCGGCAATACGTCAAAAACGAGTTAAATTAGAAACAAAGTTACCCGGACAATTTATGACGCGTTTTGGGATTATTGGACAAATTAATTACCCGTGTTAACGATTGATGAAATGCAAACTCGGATGACGGATAGCAATTATGTCAGTACAGTCTAGTAAAATTGAATTGAAAATTTATTAAATACTTCATATTTGTGTTCCCTTTTTTTATTGCTTAGTCATTTTGTTTTTGTTTTTATATTTGGCTATGTCAACGTTTTGTTCAGGCTTCAACCACTATAAATTGTACTAACTTGCATTGGTTATTGGTGCGTCGTTTATTCGTAATTAGACACATGTACAACACAGGTATTTATAACACATACAGGGTGATTTGTAAGTACGGCAACGGCTTTGTATTGCGTAACTGAGTCCATATGGGGAGGTGAATTTTTATATAACCCAGCTGCTGACTGGACATGATTGCTTCCAGGCGTACCTGGCAAAAGTGGAAAGCCCAGTGTGCCCATATGGCGATTCCGTGTTAGACGATGTTGAGCACATTTTTTCCTTCTGCGTCAGAAGGGAAGGAAGACAAAAGATCGAGAAAAAGATTGGATTGCTTACACCGGCCAATATTGCAGCAAAAATGCTAATAAGCGAGGACTCTTGGAACCAGGTCCAGCACTATGCCGAACGCATTCTACGGCAAAAGATTACAGAAACCAGGACCACTCCGAAGTTAATGCTACTCCACGGTCCCAGAGTGGAGATACTGCCTGTACAGGAAATCGAGGTTAGTGTTTATAGTCTGTCCACTCGGCCGTGATACCTGACTTCTCGGAACGCAGCGCCCCCTCCACTAGTTTGCCACCGGCAGGCCCGGAGAGCGAGTAGGGAGGGGCGTTGTGTTCCGAGAAGTCAGGTATCACGGCCGAGCGGACAGACTATAGTGGGTAATTACCGGATGAACCGAGAGTCCCACACACCAGGGGCACGTGCTCTCAGATGGTGCCTAATGCATTCCCCCCGGATGGAGGGGGGAAAAAACTGAGAAGTACTTGATGGAAGAAGCTTTTGAGGAAAAGTCCAACATTTTGGTGGTTCTGGTATTTTTGTCCGCCATATTAGATTCAACTTTATGTTTTCAAACGGGATGGTGGTCATGTGACACGCCATTTCAATGTAAAATTTCAAGAGAAAAACAACGGCGTAACCCGTTTTTCAATAGATACCTTCGTTTTCGAGTTATAAGCATTCAAAGTTTTAATTTTGGGGGAAAATATAAAAAAGGTAGGACACACTGCATAAACCATTTTATTACAATTTTCAATCATCAAGTATCTAATAACTAAGTTTAAACTGTGGTAATACATGATATTAATTTTAAAAAAATTATAATAAACAAACAATACAACAACAAAATAAATAGCAATTATCACAATTCAGCTACCAGTGTTAATATAAGCCAATAGGTATCGTTAAAAAACAAATCAACTGTAACAAAACAAATTATTTTAAAAATGTATAAATTTTGTTGTCAAAATCAGCTGTTAGTTTACGACAATGCAGTATACACATGCAATCAATGGTTTATGCAGTGTGTTCTACCTTTTTTATTGCTAACACAATTTTACCAAAATTGCAACTTTGAACGGGTATAACTCGAAAACGAATGCATCTATTGAAAATCGGTTTACGCCGTTGTTTATTTGTTCTTGAAATTTCACATTGAAATAACGTGTCATATGACCACTATCACATTTAAAAACATATAATTGAATCCAATATTTTGGATCCAAGATGGCGGACAAAATTTCCGAAACCGCCAAAATGTTCGAATTTTAAACTATGCGGATTCGCAAAAGCTTCTTCCGCCGAGTACGTCTCAGTTGCGCAATACAGTGACGTTTCCATACTTAAAAATCACCCTGTACACACAACGCTTAAAGATGTTGAATTTGTAATGATTTTATTTAACGTAACGTTAATCCCACAAAAACATAAATTACAAGGTCAAAAACGTACAAGGCCAAAGTAACCAACCGAAATTATTAAGTTCGTAAAAATATTAGTGAGATCGAAAATACGTTCTTTCACGACCAGAATGCGTCTACAGTCAAAGGTGTTACATCTTGTTCCATTACGTCACCTTGGTCTACCTTATTGAAAGCCAGAACCGATTCAACTCAGCGACCACAGAATTAAATAGACTGGACAAGTCGAACGCAAGAGTGAAGCCAGTTTTAAAGTCAAATACTCACACAGTATGGCGGATGCAAAAGGCCGCCCGTATAAGTGGAAAGGTTTCATGTGAACTGTGGAGTTTGGATGCGCAGTGGGTCTAGGCGTCAATAAGATGGTAGGGGAATCAGCTGTCTCGATCTATTTCGTGTGTTGTTAGGCTCTTGTTTCCCCTACAATGTCTCTGTCAGTCCCCACGCGGCCTCAAACTACAACCATGTACCTCCCCTCACGCGCTGGTGACAGCTCACATGAAACCTGACAAGTTATACATGTTGCCACATCACCCGCGAAACGAAGCTCGTGTTCTGTATGACAGAAACGCAATAGCTAATTTTTTCAAAAAATACTTTTCGGAAAATGTAGCTTTTCAGCTTTACATCTCTCGCTTACACGACGCACCGGCCCTAAAAACAAAACATTTTCTCGCGGTGCAACTTTTTGATGTCACGAATTAAAAAGTATAAACACGTTTGGACTTTATTCGATTTTTAAAGTTCCAAAACATTTTTATTTTCAAACTGTGAACACACCATTAGCGTCCCACACTATTAAACTGTAAGTTTGTCAAATTTCAAAGATTTTCGAGCATTTTCAGCTATTGAAACCACGGAGTAAATGAATATTGCGCACTGAAAATTTCACTCCTCTCTAGGCCCGCTCGACGTTTCTATCCTCACACAAGATGGCCGACCTAGCTTCAATTCCCTCAATGTACAGGCTTATGGCATGACCACTCTATTTAATTCTGTGGTCGCTGATTCAACTAATAAAATCATATTTAAACGTTTATGCTCGAAAAGATTTTTTGTTTTGAATTTGGCACGTTTTATTTCCTAAATAAATTTATAAGAAAGACTAAACCGTGGCTTCGTTCAGCTCGCACCGGAAAAACTCGCTTTACGACTTTGCACCTCGACCTAGCGATCTCGGATTATGGATCGCTTCGCTTCGCGAGTTTGCATCCCAGTCATCCCACGTAGATTTAAACCGGGCACTTTACGGTATTTTACGTTTTGTTCGATTTTGGGAAACCAGACGCGTTATAAGGTCGTGAAAAAATTAAATGTGCAGAATAATCTATATATATATATATATATAAGCGAAATACCTCTCACTCACTCACTCACTCACTCATCACGATTTCTCAAAAACTACCGAACGGATTGAAATAAAATTTGGTATGTAGCTTCCTCTAGGGCCATAGGTGCTCACTAAGAAAGGGTATGAAAAATTTCGAAATTTTAGGAGGGGTTTGGGGGATCAAAGTTACTAAAATCATAATTTCAGATCTTATATTATTATTATAATAGTGCTTTTATTGTTTAAGATCTATGTATATAAAAGTCAAATACCACTCACTGACTGAACACAAAAGAATACAATTACGTTAAAAAGACTGAAAATACCAACCACCACGGGCAACGCCGTACGGGTCAGCTAGTCTCCTATATTTATTTATTAGATAAAACCCAAAACAAACTGTTCTGCCTCATTTTATTAAGAAATTATTTTTGTAAAGACTCCAGCAACCTAACTTTCTTCAGCATGCTCACTTAAATATTCTTTCTACTTCCAAAACCATTTCAGCTTTTTGCATGTTGGCCTGCATAACAACGTTATTATTAGCGAATTTCCATAGGAAAAATGAGCTGTTGCAGTGGCCCTTATGGTAAGACCTAAGGTCGAGAGAAGCACATGAGCACCGATCATGGTCCCCAGAAAACGTTTTGGGGTGTCATTAAAAATCATATATATATACTTATGTATACATTTATGTACATACTTGTTCGCACTCTAGCGGCCGCATTTTAAGTTCGATTTGGTCTAAATTTGGTACACATGTTGGTTGTCTACGTCGATCGGACGAGTTAGTTAGCAAAAAAATCCAACAACCAGAAGTACGTTTTTTGACAGAAAGTAACTATTTTTGGAGATTTTTACAACGAGTATGAATTTTTTTAGAGTTTTTTTCAATATAAATGTAGGATGTTATTCTGCACATTTTGTTTTTTTACGCGACCTTATAGCTCGCTTGGTTCCCCCAAAATCGATCAAAACGTAAAAGACCATAAATGTACCTAGTTCAAATCATTGAGAGCATCTTCTGATACGAAGCCAAGTTTTTACGCTGCGAGCGAAGCGAAGCTCATAACCCGAGGCCGCAGGTCGAGGTGCAAATCCGACGTTTTCCGCTGTAAGTGGATCGAAGGAACGCGTGAGTCGAAGCTGGAGATTTAGGTGCAAACAAATCCTACTAATATATTTCGTACACACGGGCAGCTATTCACCACCGTCGTAAGTAGACCAATTTCCCAAATTGTTGCTTAAAACCCTAAAACATAGGCCTATAAACTTAATTTTGGAAATTTGCTCAACTCACGTCAGCGGTTCAGCTGAGGGGTCGAATTATTTTATAAAATCATTTTTACAAAGGCGCTATCAAGATAATTTTTTTTCAGCATGATCACTAAAATATTCTTTTACGTCCAAAACCGTTTCAGCTTTTTGTATGTTGACCTGTATAACTTACAGCGTTATTATTTTAAGAAGTCATGACCCACATTACAAAGAAACGATCTAGAATCAGAAAGCCAACTGCCATACTGTAAAGTGTGATATTAATTTACACCGTGACCTTAGTTACAAATAAATAAGGTCGCCACTGGTACGGTAAGTATTAGAGTAGAAGAGAGTGGAGCAGCTGACTTCAGCTTTCTTACATCTGTGTTAATATCTATCATCTGTGATCATACGTTTTGATTTCAGCTCGTCTCGGCAGCCGAACACTACAAGGTCTCTCCCCTGAAGACCGTGCCAGCTGTATCTTTACCCTAGCTGACCTTCTCATCTCCAGACAATCCGACATCCTGGCCGCTAACGCTAAGGACCTTGCCGAAGCCAACAAAACCAACACCGCCAAACCTCTTGTCAGCAGACTCTCTCTCAGTCCGTCCAAACTGAAAAGCCTGGCCACAGGTTGGTGTAACAAAATTCAAATACTTTGCCTAGTTATAGATTGTGCATGTATTGTTCTAATTAATTTCCTTTTCTTTGTTAGTTAATCTATTAACACGCATCCACCAATAGTCCTCTCAGCTCATTTATAATTAAAGTCGGTAAGATTATTTAGTTTTTCTCCAAATAGCTGTAATGTTTCAACCAGTTCTTCTGTCACAGGTCTTCGTCAGATTGCAGAAACCAGTCACAACAACGTTGGAAGAGTAGTACGAAGGACGAAGATCGCGGAAGGATTAGACCTCAAGCAAATTACTGTGCCCATCGGTGTACTCCTCGTCATTTTCGAATCAAGGCCCGATTGTCTTCCACAGGTAACCATGAAATAAATACAGGCTTTTGCATATTCCTGTTAATACTGTCAGTTATTTTCAGAAAAATTGCATATTTTTTGCTAATTCAGTTTAAAAACTGAATTTCAAAAATAAATCGTATCATCCAAAGCAAGACATAGACCATAGACTATTTAAATATAATTTTAATTGACATGAATCTACTGAGGCATCTTAAAAAGTTTAATCAAATTGGTTTGTTTTGGATGGAAGGTTTCAGAGTAAATCTGAAAAGAAGTAAATAGAAAATAACAAGAGCTGATAATTTCTTTTGCGTCGAAGATTTTTTTAAAGTTGCTGCTATCATATGTTAATAACAACTTTCTTTCATGAACACACATATTTTATACTTATCTAGAATAATATACTTGGTGTGGCAGCCCCCCCCCCCCCCCCCCCAAACAATCTCGAGCTGTACGTACCTGTGGCTCGCGTCGAACAGATCAGCAATACAATTCTACTATTTTCAAAGATTCATTCATATTTCATTTCGAAACAATAGGGATAAGTTGAAAATAGTGAAAACGTTCCTTCGCACAGTGTTTTCTACAGCCCCAAACATTTGTCTTTTTAAGAACTACTAAGGCAAATGTTTTTCTCTGTACTCCAACAGGCATATTTTGGGAGTGGGATGGTGTAATGTTTTATCAACAATAAAAAGATGGTATTTCAAAAGTAAAGAACTTGTATAAACTCTTGGCTCAACCATGGGCTTTAAAAATTCCCCGTAATTCCAAATTTGTTTGAATTATAAAAATAAAACCGTTCAGTCATAGTCAATATAAAAACTATTGTACGTCTTTGGTTGACATCTTAAAATGGGAACATCAAATGTTTTTCTCAAAATGTTTACTTTAACCCTTGACTATCCTGGTGGGGTCAAATTTTACCCCACGCTGTATCAGTTCTTATCCCTTTCAGTAAGTCGTATAGCATTAACAGACTGTTCATCTGGGTAATCCCATTGTGTCCAAGGCCTTGGTGAGTGCTATAACGGATTCTCTTGATTTTTACCCATCAGGTTATTTGTGTTTATTATTTTTTTGTGATTTTGACTATGTAAATAGTTATTAATAGTACCATAATCGTATGGTATACACCATAAATATTATGGAGAGGGGGGAAGTTTTATAAAAAAGTTCCATAGCAAATGAAATATTAAACAATTTTCAAAGACTTTCCAAAAGTGTGTTTTCTTTATAAATTATGTAAATATTGCTTTATATGCTTCAATTTAAAAACTAAATATAATACAATAGCAGTGTAATGTGTTTTATAGGCCAGTTTTTTAAATTTGTTTAAAGAAATTGGGGTCAGTTCTGACCCCACCAGGTTAGTGCATAAGAAAAATATACCAGGTCAGTTTAAGGGGGAAAATAATTTAAAATTTACATTGTTGGTATGTATGAATAATTACATTTAAAAGTAGGAAATTTACCTTGTAAACATTATTATCTTAACCATGTATAAGGTTGTACTATGTTTATTACATTCATTTTTTTGTTGTATTTTTATACCCAACAGTATTTACAAGTAGGCATTTGAAATCCCAAGTACGTATTTGAATAAACAATCTCTCAACTTGGCTGACTTGTTGCATTTATACCGCATAATTTCTAAGTACCAAGTGAGGTTATATCGTATTAAAGTAGATCTATTTGTCAACAGGTCGCAGCACTAGCACTCAGTTCGGCTAATGGTCTTTTGCTGAAAGGAGGAAAGGAGGCGGCTCATAGTAACAAAGCTTTAATGGCTGTTGTGAAGGAAGCCCTAGCGACGGTGGGAGCAACTAACGCCATTTCCTTGGTAAACGTCTTAATTTGCAACCTTAATGGAATCATAACATATAATGTTCTTGTATACGTAGAATGTGTATGCCGTTTTACTTTAATATCTGATTCGGGACGAGTATGTAACAGCTTTAATAATAAGCAGGCACAGAAGGCAATGCGCTTGAAAATTTAACGTTCCTGAAATTGTTTGCTTGGAAACAGTCTGCAGGAAAACTACAAGATCGGTTTAACACTTTAAGTAAGAATTGTGTTCGACTTTTCATTTCTTTCTTTAGTTCTGTTTCTTGTTCTTGTACTTCCTTATTTATTTATATTTATCTATCAAGTTTTAAATATGCCCAGCTTGTTTTTAATCAATCCTAGATAAACCTAAGTATTTAAACTGTACCCAACAATCCAATTTTAAAATTATAAACTGTATAGAAAGTAAAAATGTAATATAGTTTAATACATAATATCAAGTTATTAATAACAGGCCTAAACTAACAGATTAAATCCTAATCTAAAGTATAACTAGAGTGCATAATCTTTTGAACGTTCGTAAACATTGACAAATATTCGGCGTACCAGGTGCATCACAGGAATTCGTTACTCATGAGCATCTAGTACACTATATCAAGCGGCACGAATCATTTCCGTTGTGACAAATAGCCAATTGGAGTAAAGATAGTACGCTTTATTGATTCACACTTTTCGCTACGCGAGGTGGTTCCAAGTGTTATCACATAGAGGACACGAGTAGGCCAACCCGCACGGTTTCTTTAAAGTCAGGCAGTCTACCTTCCTTCCCTCAACCGACATGACTCGTGTCGGCTTGAGATTAACAATTCCAACTTAGACGTACAGGCCCTTAAATATTTTAACGACACTAATACGTTTTTAGCGTCTTGTCTGTAAAACTACCCTTGTAAAACAGCCTTCAGGGTAGACCACCTGGGCAATATATACTTTTGAGACAGTGAACATCTTCTTGGGTACCCTACTTTCATGCCATCCGCTTGCCGACTAAAACCACCTTCTCACACTAGATTAGCAATATTTACTCTTTCTTCTTCTGGCTGAAAACAGATCAGAAGAAATTGTCACTTGCCTACGACGTCTTTCCAACCTTGAACCTCCGTTCGAGTAACTTGTTTACATACATAAGGACCTGTAAATACATAAGCATTGACTTGGTTCTCTCTTTCATCTCGCCATAAAATCGATAGTTTATGATAGCTTTGTTTATCGCCACATTAATTAAAGCTAGAATCTTCCCTGAGTCTGTGGGGGTACTGGTGAAATTGTACATGACTTCCAGTGTTATGTAATAGTCAGCTTTTCATAATTAGCCACCATTTAAGGAGATATTACACTGCAAAAGATATTTGGTAAAATAAATACGTAACGTGCTCAGTCTACAATTTCACCCACACTTTTCAATTTGAACTTCTCTTCAAAACACTTTCCACTAACTCAATGGAGACATAAAAACAATCGATGTGATAGAGGAAAACACCATTTGTATACATAAATATAAATTGTTAACTGTTTTTCCCCAATATATATTATACCGTTTAGCAAGCATAAATAACTTTCTGACTTTATCTTATTTATCACCTACTTCTAATCTTGCTAGCAAATCAATTAGTAGCGTTGATTAAAGCTGTTGTTTGTGGTTCAATAAAAATTGCAGGATTTCCATATTTGTCTGTATGTTGTTGTATGTAAGGTTGTCGTCTATCAAATATTAGCGTAACTTGACTTGATTGTTAATAATTGGCGATAATATTATAATATCTTATCGATCCATTTGGTCCCTTATAGCCATAGGCTACTAACAATCAATTTTCCCGTTACATTTTAGTTGGTAGCAGAGCGTGGTTACAATCCACGGACCTCGGGTTAATGGCTAAAATTACTTAAAACAGTAAAAATGTTGACCATAACTGATCATCAGTGCATATCCTAATCATGTACTATCCACAACTAAGCTATACTTATCTAACCTTTCCTAACCAACCCTGACAGCATAACCAAAAATATCGAATCGATTCGATCGTATGTTGACCAAATCTTATCCTATACTAACTTAGCAAACATAATTTGTTAATCTAACCTAACCTCACCTAACGTTAACTGAAGCTAATCTAGAGTATCTATATTATGCTACCCTCACCGATTACCATTAAAGACGGCAATCTTTACCTAACCTAACCTAACTTTAACCTATTCCACATTAACATAACCAATCTTAACGAATTTAAGGTTATCTATATTATGCTACTCTCACCGCTTACCATGTCGGCCATGTTGACTTTTCCGCAGCGAAGGTGGAATTCTACCAGCCAACACCAGGAGCCGGCACGCCCAGTAGTGTAGAGCTCTCAGCCACTAAACCACCTCCGCTTTTCCATTATACATCACACTGATCTAACCTTACCTAGCCTAACCTAACCTTAACCTTTTCCACATTAACATAACCAATCTTAATCTAATTTAAGGTTATCTGCATTATGCTACCCTCACCGATTTTCATTAAAGGCAACAACCTTCACCTAACCTAGCTTAAAATAACCTAAACCTAACCTTAACCTACCCTACATTAGTATAACCAATCTTAACTTAATTTAAGGTTATCTATAAATTATGCTATCCTCGCCGATTAGTCGATTACCACTAAGATGTCAATTTTAACCTAACATATAGCTTAACCTAACCTAACCTAACCTGTTCTAATTGATTCAACCCTCTTTATAACTAATAAATTAAAACCCATCTACGTTTAACGGCATTAATACACCCACCCTCAACTACCCTTCACCCACCCCACGTAAATGGAAAGTAAAAAGACAAGCAACAAAGTAAATGTTTATTCCCCATTTTCTGAACAAAGGCTAGTTTCTCCTTTGCAATGTTGACATTCAAAATAAAGTTAATTTTCCTCTCTCGAACAAGGCAGAAATTTAATTCTACTCTGAAACGAGCGTATTCGAAAAACAAATACTGCTCAAAGACAAACAGGAAAAATAAAACTAAACTCGAATGCAGACAATTTGATAAAGTCAGCTCGCAAAGATTGCAAAATGAAAAGCAAATAGTGTTTGAAGTAAAAGAGTTCGTGTACTTACACGGCACATGTACATGTTGATAATACTTTCCCTGTATAACCCTTTATTATTAAAAGAGAAACTTCAATTATATTTTTATTACTCGGATATCAAAACTTGAAAATTTGTATTAACTTATTATGAAAATTAAACGTTATTCTTTATTAGATAAAAAAACATAATTTGTATTGAACGAAAACCTATCTGACAGTGTGTTTGCCAATCATTAAGTACAAACAGTTTATTTAAATTAAACAACACTATTTTAATCCTAAATTTAACTCAGATTAAAATTTGTGTTTGTTTAATTTACAAAATGGACTATAAATTATTAATTTCCGTTATAATAAACTTTCCTTATAACAGGGAAGTCGCTATAGGGGGGACAAGGGGCGATGCACCCCCCCTCCCCCAATAATCTTAAAGTCCAAAAAGTTGGGAAATTTAAGATTTTGAAAAAGTTTGAATTTAGATTTTTTGATTAAATTGCACATAAAACCCCTCAAAAACTCCAAATTTTGGTTTGGGTTTCGAGAATTTTTGTTGTTAATTACCAACGTTCCCAATCCAAAAATCAAAAAATGGATTGGGCAAATCCAAATATTTCTGTACCAAATAAATTGCCTTCTTTTAAATTATGTTCTGGGAAATTTAGTTCCAACCCTTGTTATTGTGGCAACACTGACTTGCCATGCACTGCTCCAAGCCGCCAGACCAGTCCTGCCAAATATTTTCCCAATATGGGGAAATTTTAAAGTTCGCGGCAAATATTTGGGAAAAGAAAATGGCGGGGAAAATATGGGAAATGTTTTTCAATAATGTAACGAACAAGTTACAAATTCTCGTAAAATATTTTTTTTAAATACTCAATATGTACCTGCAGTGTTGAAGTCCATTTTTCAAAAAAATTCGAATATGAGCCTTCAGGGCCCACTTTCACTGAGATTTATTCGACACAAAATAATCCAGAGCCCCCTTCTGCGCGTTTGGAACCCTCAAACAAAAGTTGGGAAATATGGTCAAAATTGTTGGGAAATTTTAGATTTTGCTCCCCTTACCCCAATATTTTTTTGTAGTAACATCCCTGCTTGTAAATGCTGATAATCGCTAAGGTTTTTCGCCTCAATAAAAAAAAATGTATGTATTTCTAAATTGTATTTCATTTAAGGGCTTTATAATGATTTGGGAATGTATTATAAGTTTTAAACTCATGTTCAGTGAAGTATTCTCAAACAGTGTAAGACGATAAGATGGAAATCTGTAATATTTTTTTTATTTCTGAAACTAAAACAGTGTTTGAAAAAAATAGTATCCAATGATATTTTACTCCTTTGAGGACAGACTAAACTTCATAATATGTGTAAGTTCCTCAAAAATTAAATACATGTTTAAAGACTGGCATGCATCTAATTCTTCGTTCTAGGCCGGTCGCTGACTGAAACAATATCACAATATTGAAACACGTTTTTATTAAATAGCGACAGCATACTTCCCTAATCTAAGTTTGTTCGGACGATATCCTGCAGGAGTCTTAAATTCTTCTTTACACAATTTGAAATAACATTTTCACTAATTGTAAAATTCTTTGTTTGAAATTGTACTTTTTTACTTTTTTCAAATTTAATAGAATCACGTTTTTACCAAACCACGTACTACATTCTTCGATGTAAATTCAGTGTATATGATTTATTTAATTAATTTATGAATTAAATTTATTTAATGTTTTGCTGCGAGTCGTTAAAGCAAAGAAACCCGTGCAAAAAAATGAGAATATAATATCTAGTCAATCTAATTTTGTATAGCTACAAAAAATATGTTATGAATTCTCAAGAACCTGTATATTAAAACGATGTTTTAATATTTCCTGAGAAGGTTAGACTAAAAGCTTTTAGCTAAAAAATACGATAAATAGAATAAATGAACATCAAGAACACAGTAAGTGCTTAAATCTTTTTGGTGGTTTCTCAAAGAGTTGGTATGTCTGTTAAGGCTCGGCAGACCCAGCCACCATCTTGAATTTCAACTCCCGTAATAACAGTGTTAAACGCGTAACACGATTACTGGAGTAATGATGATCAGACAATTATTCTGAATGTGTCATTTAAAGGTTAAGACAGTCCGAATGTGGATATCATCATAGATCATGAATAATAAAATAGATCATGCATGCATACGGGGGCTGTGTGCCGAAAAAAAGGTTGTCGCGTAAATAGTGCATGAGAAATTAGGGAGAAATCATTGGTAGCATTGGTGTTTTACACAGCTTCCATCGTTTCCCCAATAGATAACGCCACTATCGTCGAATTTCCAGTGGAACAAAATATTGCATTGGATCGGTGTTCGTATTAGGTTATCTAAATACAATGATATCATTTAGTTTTTTAAGTTTGTTTTTAACTAATTACGTTCTTTGAATAACTCAAAATCAAAGTTTGCGATTTTGTTTCACAATCCATAATGCAAATATAAAAAATGTAAAAATTCACCACATTCGAAGTTTGATTACCCCTTCAAATACAAGTAATTTCAATAAATTTGGATAACGAAAAATCTTTTTCATCGTAGAAGTATGTAGGCGCCGAATTTGTATTCCTACTCGAGTGTTTAGCCTGCACTATGATGGTTATCACATCAACTTGCTGCTCGCGGAGAAATACTTGAAAAATAAAATATTCGTTAGTTTTCAATGTGAGAGAGAAAGCTGTGTTAAGGAATAGGCCAGTCGGTAGAGGTCAATTTAGACCAAAAGTTCCAGTAATTTTCGATACGGGTGAATTTTTTTTATATGTACATTAAAGTATGTAGATTAACATAAAAAAGTTTACCATTCTATCGATTTCCCAAAGTCGGAAAAAAAATCGATTATCATTTTTTTTCAAATTATCCTTAATATTTCGAGCTGGGATGAAGATAGAGGAAAATAAAAAATACCACCGTGTAGGGGAGGTATTATTTTTCAACAAAAAAGGTCATATGTATTTATTTCGTCCGAGCAATGGTTTGTCTGGAAACAATTCGATAATGCAGGTATGTATTTTGCAGCAGGGGAAATCACTAAAAGGGGACATCTTATTCACATATGAAGCGTTGGCTCATTCTAAATTGGCCGAATTTTAATATATCGAATTAAAATTTGACATAGGAGTTAAAATATATATTTCAAACATTTATGCTGAGTTTCAGCTTGTTATCTTGAAAATTACCACTAGAGCCACTTGACTTATTAATGGGTTTCTCGATTTTAGGAGTACCGGACCCACCAATTCATTTTAAACAACTCCAGTTTAGAAAATTTTCAAAATATCAACCTGAAAGTTTTTTTACAAGTTAAATATATAGATTCAAACAAGATCAAGGAGTATAAACCTTTTTTATTATTTACTTTTCAAAGCACAAGTAACTTAAAAAAGTAAAATTTTAGACCTTTTTAGATTTTTCATCAAAACGCTTGA
>JAGFPH010000751.1:399113-427018 GCA_018207615.1 Philaenus spumarius | reverse complement strand
CTCGTAATTGTCTTTTATTATCACCCTCAGCTTACGCATTTCTTGAAGATATAGGTGAGCACATTTTGCATATAAAAAGTGGCCACTTGCATGAAAGTATGGTATCATTCTTTCTACACAGGTTAAATGTAACTCCCAATTACCTGAACGTTCTGCTCGTGTGAAACCTTTAGCTATGGCGATCGTCTCCTAGTACTGGATCCAAAGTTGCGCGGTACGACCTCTTTTTTCAATGATTTCAAATGATCAACAAACTTCTGTTTTATTCCTTTAAAATCTTCTTGTTCCAGTTTTCGTTGAAAAGTTTCCCTTCCTAAAGCAAAATAGATCAAAATAGTGTTCTTATCCAAAGACAAATCCAAAGATGAAAAAATGATTTCTGACAATGCGAACTGCACAAGAAAATGCCTTCTAATTGCTCTTGCATATGCATGTCCAGAAAGAGCTTTCTCAGCAGAAAGTTCCGCGTACAACTCAAATAAAGCCTCTTTCAATCCACTACCATCCATGATGAAACCAACTTATCCGAGAAACGACATCAATAAATGAAATCGACAAAGCCTTACTTTGACTGACGATAAGTTATGTGGGTCACTGTCTGGATCTATAATGGCCAAGATTTCGCGAGCTTTTTGATATAGCGGCTGGTCAAATGTGACGAATACAATATTTTGTTTCTGTTTTTGGAATTTTTTAGCTGCTTCCAACAATGAAGTAAAAATGGTGACATAATCACTCGGCGGATTTTTTATAAAAGGAAGAGGAATAATTTTAGAAATTCTAAAAGTTACATCTGAATGTGATCTTTCCATAAATCCGTTCTAACCACTTGATTGTTTGTTCCAAAATTTTCAATATAACTACTTAAAATCTAGTAAAGAAGTTTCATAGACACCGATGTTATCATTGAAAATATCTTCTATTAAAAATGATTTTAAACCTTCGGAATTTTTTTCAAACCTCTTGAGTTCAACAAAGCCAATTTTGCCTACTTCATCGGAAGATGGAATCGTCTTCAATCTTGAAATAATTCTTTTTGAAGTAACGCCTGACAACGAAGTCACAACCATAATTCCTTCCATTGCGTGGAAAGTATTTCTGCCATCGATATTACAGGTGTTATGGTCCGCATTGTCAAAAATAAATTGAATATATGAATCTTCCGAATACGTGTGATTTGCAGGATCGCGTATTATTGATGCTTCAAAATGCAAAGTTTCTTTGTATGACGAGCACAATCCAACATTGTATAAAGAATCTATCAGTCCTTTGGAGGCAAATTTTTTGTGTATCAGCGAGGACAAACCAATTAAAATAGGAGACACAACATAACGTGGTCTTGCGCATGCTATGATGCAGTGAGAAAAAGTTGCTACTTTTTTATCCAGTCAACAAATATTACTTTCAGTCGTATTTTTATAAGTTTTACATAAAGTATCTAAGAAGTATATATTATCTAATGTTGTATTTTTTAACAGTACCATAAATATAAATAACTTGGTACGGTAACTGTTTTATTATTTAGGCCTACTACTTTAGTTTCTATTCCCTGTACTTAACATTTCGAAGAGTTATTTATTACAAAAACATAATAAAAACGTAGTTAACCTTCTATTATTTAATTAACAAGATAGATATTTTATTACTGTTTGTTTTTATTTATTTTTGTTGTTGTCTGCACACAAAGTATTGTTTATAATCTGGTTCGATTTCTTCTTACTACATAACATACTAGGTTTTATTTCTGTTTAAGATGTTTTTATAAATTCTGACTAACTTCGTTGTACCCGTTCAAAAGCAGTTCAACATTGTTTTCTGGTTATTTTTAGTTGAATTTCCTAAAAAGATTATTTTGTTTTTGTTAGCTGTTTGAACCGTCTGTTTGTAGATTTAAAAAAAATTAAACCAGAACATTTTTGTTATTAGTGAGCTTTGTTAATTTGCTTAGTTCAAAATCCGATATCTTATTACCAGTAAAACACATGGAGCTAATTGAGATTGGCGGGGTGGTGGCAAGGTATAGACACCACAAGAAGGTCTGTGCATCGAGTGTAGCAGTTAATCTGTGTAGAACAAAAATTATATATAATAAAATCATGAAAGGATCGTTGTAGTTACTATTCAAAAACTATTTACCAGCATCTATTTATAAACCAATAAATTTATCACTGACGGCTTTCAATAAATATTTGTTGCCTTTCTATAAAATACACTAATAAAGAGATCTTAGTATTTTATGAACAATTAATTGATCGTAAATTTCTTTAGCTTAAATATTGGCAAAGAACAGTTGTAACATGTTAATCGGTATATCTTGTTAGTTGTAGTAAAAATAATATGTTAGAATGAAATTTGTTTTATAATTTGGTTTGTATAATGGTCATCACTACCACGCACGAAAATGTGCATAATGATAGTTAAACATCAAGCATTTGTACAGTTACTTATTAATTAAAGTAATACATGTTAACATGTAAAACATTAATTAAAGGTTTCACACAAAACAAAACAGATAGCGCATTACAAATGATCAAAGTTTCGGTACGGCTTTGTTCTTGCTGCATGCACAGTGTAGTAGACCCTGAGAGATTGAATAAGTAGATACATTGGTTTTTAGATTATCATTGGTTTACAAACAATTTGTATAATTTACAGCTTGCTCTGTCAGAACGGTGGAATACAGCTTCAAGTTAAAAATCAGGAGATTACCTAAAAAAAAGAGATGCAACGCAATGAAAGCTTGAATAACCGTAGAAGCATGGATTGATACACAGTTGATTTGCCAAAGATTAAAAAGTGTATTTCATGTAAAATATACTATATCCTTCAACACAATTAGTTAACGCTAAAACATACTTAACAAATTACACTCACTGATAGCTCCGAAACTCATCGTAGTTTATTACTGTATTTAAACTTAAGCACAATGTTTCATTTTGTGACGATTTACTCAGTTAATTTTTTTAAAAATAAAGTATATTTTAACATTTTTCATTTTGTTATGAAAAATTTATGAAATAAAAAAATTAAATTTATTGAAATTAACTTGATTTATGTCCAAATATAGTAGTATTTAACTTTCATAATTAATAAAATGATTAAAGACAGTTTGGGTTTGTTTAAAACGACAAAATGTAAATTTTCGCAATACTTGCATAGTTAAATATCCTGTAGATCTAGTTAAAATACAAAAATGCTGCTAAAATTGAATTGGTGATATAGAAAAGCAACTGGTTACTCATAAATCTCTAGTGTTAAGGTACATTCACACCTGACGTATTACGAAAAAATTTAAACCATTATTTTAAATAGGAGTGTGCATACTACGCTGACGTGTTGTGCCGTGTCGTGACGTTACACAACACGCTCCCTGACGCGTCAGCAGAAAATATAAATTCCATATTTCTCAGTAGGTGTCAGGCCGTCAGCTTTGAATATGGAAGAGCTCATAGAGCATGTGAAGAAATATAAGAAATTATACCTTATTTTATTTGACAGTTGCGAAGAAGACTGTAGAAATAAATACGCACGCAATGAAGCATGGGAAGAAATTGGAAGAATCATGGAAATACCAGTTAATATTTACATTTATTTAATTTTTGTTGTTGTTAATTTAGAGCGTTTGATTGATTTATTAAATATTTCAAACATTTTAAAAAGACGTTTATAAAATCAGTATTTCAATAAAATTGCCATAGCATAAAATTTGATTTCTTTAATAACTGGCGGCAAAGTTGGTTATTGATCTTGTAAAATGTAAACAGTGAGGAAGGGGTGATTTAGCAATATAAGCAGGTGTTCGTCGCCTATGTTTGTTTACTATTTCCGTCTTTTAGATAGCACTATTTATAGGGTGAACCTATATTCTTCTTGAGTGGTGAGCTGCTGTCACAACAATATACTCTTCTTCCTAGTCTAAAGCGTCATTCCGCAACAATGTGCACCTTGTGGGAACCGAACAACAACTGACGTGAATTCGTTACGACATGTCAGTGTAGTGTGCACACGCCGCCTGATGATGACGTGTCAACACAGCTTTACGCTCTTGTAGGCGTTTTACAAATTGGAAGTTGATTGTAAAAACAAAAATAGTACAAGAGCGCACATATCAAGGAGAAAAAAATAAAAATAAAATGTGTTAAGGCGATTCTTGGTTGTAACTACTTTGCATTGCAGAAACTTACTACACTAATTTTGTGGCAACAAAGTGAAACAAAGATGGAAAGAAATACATTATTAAAACAAACAAAAACAAAAACAAAAATACAGGGTGTGAGAAAAAGTATAGACTTTTTACTAAATTTTGTATTATTTGCGTTGTTTTATCTAATTTATAATAAATGTTTGCAGTAGGCTACTGTTAAATAAAATTATCAACATTATTAATCTTCGATATTTAGTTCTAAAACATACTTCGCTAAATTTATAATTTACTGTTTACATAAATGGGATGAAACCGTATTTGACAAACAGGAATGATAAATGAAACCATTTCTATATACATCACCGGCTTACACCTGGCTTGTGTAACATATGAAGCGTCCCGACACTGTCTCTAAATAATGATCTATTTGTATTGGCATATGTTGTAAAAGTTAAGAATTTAACTTGTAAAGTTAGACAAATACAAACTTTGTTTTGTTATTATACATGAAAAATAATAGTATGCAACTTAATGTTATTAAAGTTTTATATTGTGTAAATTAGATTTAGTCCAAGCAAGGTTGTATGATTCATAAAGGAGTAAATTAAGATCAAAACTTATATTTAAGTTTAACTAATATTATATTGTATTCATATAGCTATGTTTAATATCTGTAGAAGAATTTTCAATATATAATGAGTCCAAATTTATTCATTCAACCAACTCAATATTAATTTATTTAATAAATAAAAATGGAGAAAATTACCTTAAAATTTTGCTGAATTTTCCTAAAATACATTCATATCTGACCTTATGAACTACTTTTTTTGTAATTTGAAAATGTAAGATTTTTACAAAAGTGTCCAAAAGTACGAACTATTATTTTTTTGTTACTTAAAAAACGTAGCTACATCTTAAAAGCCGTAAATACATTATAACTATCTAGTATCTATATATATAAAACGTAAAACCCTCACTCACTCACTCATCATCACTAATTCTTCCACTTCCCATAAAACTAGAGAGATGAAATTTGGCATGTGTATACTTTGTGATGGAAGTAGGAAAACTAAAGAAATTTCACTTTGATATTCAAACTTTTAGGGGTAGTTTTATGGGATTGGGGGCAGTTTTGACTAATCACAGTTTCTCAAAAATCATACCACATAGGAACTTAAAATTTGGTACACATATTGCTCATAGACACTAGAGGCAAACTAAGAACGTATTTTAAAATATTTTGCCTCTAAGGGTTGAAACAACCCCTAAAACAATAAATATTGTTTGTTAAATATCTCAAAAACCTTACCTCCTAGGAATGTTAAATTTGGTACATGTATTTTCCACAGGGGCAACAGGCGAACTAATAAATTATTTAAAAATATTTGGCCTGCTAGGGTTAAAACAACCCCTAAAACAATAAATATTCTTTGTTATATATCTCGAAAACCAAACCACCTAGGAACTTGAAATTTGGTACACATACTGCTCATAGACACTAGAAGCACACTAAGAACGGATTTTAAAATATTTGGCCTGTAAGGATTGATACAACACCTAAAACAATAAATATTGTTTGTTATATATCTCAAAAACCTTACGTCCTAGGAATGTGAAATTTGGTACATGTATTTGCCATAGGGGAAATGATTTTAAAATATTTGGCCTGCAAGGGTTGAAACAACCCTTAAAACAATAAGTATTGTTTGTTATATATTTCAAAAACCTTACCACCTAGGAACTTCAAATTTGGTACACATATTGCTCATAGGCACTAGAGGCGCACTAAAAAAGCATTTTAAAATATTTGGCCTTTATCTATACATATAAAAGGCAAAGCACTCACTCACTTATCATCACTAATTCTCCCACTTCCCATGAAACTAGAGAGATAAAATTTGGCATGTGTATACTTTGTGATAGAAATAGGAAAACTAAAGAAATTTCATTTTGATATTCAAATTTTTAGGTTTAGTTTTTTTCGTTTAGTGGTAGTTTTGACTGATTACAGTTTCTTAAAAACCATACCAATAGGAACTTGAAATTTGGTACACATAGGCACTAAAGGCACACTAAGAACGGATTTTAAAATATTTGGCCTGTAAGGGTTGAAACAACCCCTAAAACAATAAATGTTGTTTGTTAAATATCTAAAAAACCCTACCTCCTAGGAATTTGAAATTTGGTGCATGTATTTTCCACAGGGGCTAGAGGCACACTAAGAAAGTATTTTAAAATATTTAACCTGTAAGGGTTGAAACAACCCATAAAACAATAAACATTGTTTGATATACTTTCCTTAAAGAAAGAAAGCTTAACTTTTGTAAATTTATTTCTTAGAAGATACATATAAAAAATAAAGCAGTTTTACCATTTTATCACGTTATGCTAAGGGTTGAACATTTAGTAACAACCCCTATAACTAACTATAAATATTAATTTAATAAGGTTAAGGAACGTGAAATATTTGGTTCACATATTGCTCATAGGCGCTCTAAGATAGGATTTTAAAATATTTGACCTTTAAGGGTTGAAACTTCCCCTAAAACAGTATTTGTTGTTTGTTTACTTTCCTTAAAGCTGAAATTTTTTACATATATTTCTTACAAAACACATATGAAAAGTAAATGTATTTTACATTTTGTTACTTGCTGCTAGGAGTGAAAATGTTTTAACAACCCTTAAAAACAATAATTATTTATATTCATACATTCCTTAAAACTAGAGAGCTGACATTTTTTACATTTATTTCTTAATTACACGATACACATAAAAATTAAATCAGTTGTACATTTCGTTACGTGCTGCTAAGGGTTGAAAATGTAATAACAAACCCTAAAAACAATCAATATTAATTTGTATTCTTTCCTTAAAGCTAGAGAGCTGAAATTTGGAACTTATTAACTTTAAGAAAATATTTAAGACGTAACCTAATCAAAACTAACCCGATCTATGCATTCGCAATTAAAGACGCTGCAAATATCAAGCTAAGACTGTGATTTACCAGTCTGTAGATTAGCGATTGAAAAAAAAGAGGCTCTTCGCTCTGAATTTTGTATTTATTTAATTTATTTAGCACACATACTATGATGAAGACAATTGACGGGCAACCAGTGAACAATAAATACCAAAAGTAATTGAATATAAATGTTATAATTCACTTTAATAATAATAGACGAAAGAAAATGAGAGAATACTATGACAATTAATTATAAATCATGGTGATGCAACAAACAAATTTCCTGTAGCGAAGCACGGGTAATCAGCTAGTGTATATATAATGGTTACTTTGTGGTAGATTTATATACAAATATTTAGAACCATTTCTTGGCCCCATATTATTATTAGCGAATTTCCATAGGAAAGATGAGCTATTGCAGTGACCCTAATTGATAAGAAATAAGGTCGAGAGTAGTAAATGAGTACCGTTCATGGTCGCCAGAACACATTTTGGGGTGTCATTAAAAATTACATAACAATAAACTAAGGTGGGTACATAATTGCTGTTGGCATGAATCAACTGTCATTGTGAAGGAATGCCGGAATCAAAAAATATTTGGTAAGATATTCCCTGATAGCCTTTCCTGATTTGAAATTAGTGCCCGCATCAATACGCGAATGTTGTTTTTCATGACATGCCTCAATGTCAGAAAAAGTTTTTTTTACATGGAACACCTTCCGATGTCCTGATGTAATTGTGCATCATGCAGGCACTTGCGATTATGGATTAACTAATTCTACCAATAGATCAAAAACAGGCTTCCAAATTCTAAAGAAATCCTTCAATTTGACGGGAACACTTCTAAGTTCACGAGCTACAACGTAAGTGTTGTGTTGCCGATCCCTGATCAAGGGATGAACGCTGTTTGTTTCTTATTTTGCAGCCACCACAACAACAAAACCTCATCGTCTTCATCGGAATCCATCACGAAACTGATGAAAACCGTTTCTTCCTTGCGCATCTTCAAATGCAACTTGTTTCTTGAAACCAATTTCACGGAACGGGTTTCTCCCACAAAGGTCGTTGGTGGCTATGACGTCACGGACACCGAAGCGCCCGGCATCTCTACAGCGATTCGATTTCGCCAGTGACAAGCTTCTTAAAAACATCACCCTACACGACTATTGGGTGAACGGAAAATATACAATCTTTCATGTGATTACATATACACTCTAGGGAATCTTGAGGTGCAATTTTTTATAGTAAATCCTTTTTTTATCGACAGTAAATTCATAGTTAGTCATTATAAAAAGATGTAGCCTACTTGCATATACAAAAATTTAAGGAAAAATTTTGTTGATTTGTTTGAAATTAATAGTATGAATGACCTAAACCCAATTAATAAACCTAAAATGGAAATATTCAAGGTCAAATATTAAGTGAAAACAATAGCATAACAAATCACGGAACGCGGTAGCGATCCATGCGTCAAGCTATGGCACACTACCACACTATATTATGTTTGAAATGTGCGAACTCGATTTTCTTTTTCTCTTATTTTAACAATCGCGGCTCTAAATGAATTGAAAACTCTTTTAATAGGATATCTGAAGCCTAATTGTGTGATTTTGAATGAAAAATCCATTCAGAATTTTGTTAATAATGATATTGAAGGACTGTGTTGCTCATTTTACTCGATACGACGATCTTGCATATCTTTGGGACCAAAATTTTCTTCTCCCGAGAATATTTTCTCCTAACCTCAGTGCGCATGCGTCTCGCGGCATATCGCGGAATATTTTAAATTAAGAAATTATTTAAAAATATTTTGCCTTTAAGGATTGAAACAACCAAAATGACTTTACTAGTGAAGTGTTCTAATAACATTTTAAATATAATAAAGTTTGATTAAATAGTGAATGTGATGTCTTGTTGTGATATGAAGTGATTGTTTCTGTGTAAATTTAGCTATAATTTGGAGGTTTCATTTTAATCATATTATTGTGTTTTACCTACTTATCATAGTAGTAGTTTGTTATTTTTTAAATTGGTTCTAATTATACTACATATTTTTGGTTATTGATGAATTAATATATGAACGGAATACTATTGACATTTATTTTTAGATTGTTTTCTAGGTTTCTTTATTATTTACATTTCTAATATAAAATAGGCTAGGCTATATCAGCTTATTTGATCGTATATTTTAGGTTATGATGTGTTGACATACAATGGCCTAGTAATAGTAATATATAATTGTTTTATTAATGATAAGTTATTAAGATTACATGCTTAAAATTGGTATGCTTATTTTCTTTGATACAAGTTACCAGTATAGCCTACCAACAACCAAACATATATATTATATGTCGCGTTCTGTGATCCCATATAACTGTAGTTAAATTTTTCATTTACGTTTTTTAATAACCTCTTAAGTAGGCTAACTTTTTCGAAGATCTGGTTGTTGGAGCCTAAGTTAACATACCTATAGATTGAGTAATAAATACTTAAACTTAGGACTACTTATTTAGTAATAGGCAAATATTAAAACTTTCTCAGAATGTTCGAAACTAGCCTACCCGTATTTGCAAAAACTTTGGTAATTTAGTTGATTACAGGGCGTAAATTTACTAGACGACCCTCGGTGATATTTTGCAGACGATGATCTTGTTTTACATTCTACTGATAAATGTTGAATACAGGTATTTATTGTGACTAAAAACTATAAGTTAGAATTTTGAGCTATTTCTTTTATTGCACTTTTGTTGACTTAGGGTCATATAGTAAATTCACACCGATTACAGTAATATAACTTTCATCTGTGAAGGAACGTAAATTTATTACACGACCCCACCAAGGCAGCCCTCTTACCTAGAGCTGTAAGGACCATTATTTTGCGAAAGTTTACATTACTACCCTACGCCATTTAGCAGAAGGTTTGCCAACGGTATATGCAAGAATATGCTCTAATACTTAATTGTAATGCTCAATTCTATTTCTTAAAACGTCTCAAACGTCTTAAATAAATGAAAACAGAATAATATGATTAGAAAATTTTAAAATAATTATGAATAGAAAATAAAGCACTTTTAACTCAATTTACAACTTATTTAACTTGGGAAATATTAGACATATCTTTTTAATTGCGTATTCAAATGTAAATAAACACGATTGCCGGACTCTGCTATTCCTACAACTTAACATCACTTAATAAAATACATAGACCTATATCACAAAACAGGATATTATAGTCCGAATTCTATTTAAACACTAAATTCATATAGGCCTAGCCTACTAGTCACAAGCCAAATACTTGACCTATATCCATTACTAGGCCAATGTATGTCAACACATCATAACCTAACCTATACGACCAAGTAAGTTGATATAGCCTAGATTATTTTGTATTAGAAATGTAAATATTAAAGAAACCTAGAGTACAATCTAAAAATAAATGTCAATAGTATTCCGTTCATGTATTAATTCGTCAATAACCAACAATATGTACAATTAGAACCTATGTAAACAATAACAAACTGCTATGATAAGTAGGTAAAACATAATATGACTGAAAGGAAACATCCAAATTAAAAATATAGCTAAATTTATACAGAAACAATCACTTCATAACACAACCAGACATCACATTTACTTATTTAATCAAACTTTATTGTATTTAAAATGTTATTAGAACATTTCACTAGTAAAGTAGGCTAATTCGAAATTCCGTTGCGAATTTACTATACCGGTACCAACAGAAATGCAAGAATAAAAAATAGCCTGAAGTTCTAACTTATAGTCTTTAGTCACAGTAAGTTTCCTGTATTCAACATTTAACTGTAGAATGTAAAACAAGATCGTCGTCTGCAAAAATATCAGCCGAGGGTTGTATTATAAAATTACGCCTAAATTCCAAATAGAAATATCGCATACACAAAGGTAAACAAAACTCAGTTGACAATCCTAAAATCTAGACATTTTAATCCATTAGGTCATTAGGCTGATCAATTGTCTAAACAGGTTATAACAGACGAATCAGATTAGACTCAGTTACTAAAGAAGCAAAGGAAAATATATTTTCCAAATTCTACTGCATCAAAATTCATATTTTGGATGGTGCATGTCGTTTTTTAATAATTTTCAAATGTAAACATAAGTTAAAGTTACATCATTTTAAATAAGCCTAAACATTTTGAGAATAAAATTCTGCTTTTAATCTCGTTTCAAGATGGAGGCCCTAAAAAACTAAATTTGCCAAATATTGCTAATGATATTATACCCCTGTTAATATATGTTTTCATATAAAATAATTTTGGAGAACTGAAAATGCCTATATTCAAAAATTTTGGTTGTATGGCACTTTTTGTGAAATAATTGAAGTACACGGAAAAAATAAATAATTTATTCCATCAAAATTTTAAATATTGTGTAAATATATTTGTGACAAATTTGTAAATGAAAAATGAATTCGTATAGCCTACGTTATGAAACGTTTTTGTTTAAGTTAGTATTATGCTAGGTGTTTCTATATTTTAATAAACATTACTGCCTAAATGTGTACGCTATTAAATTTTACTTTGAATTGCCACTATTTCGTTAAAAAATAAACTCATTGTAATAGTATCCAAGTCAAAATGCTTCCATTAGTGAAGTTTCGACAAATTTTTTAGACACATTTACGTAAGACAGTCCACTTTGAGCGCTCTTTGCGATCAACTCCAACTGGCAAAGTTGTATTCACGAACAAGTACTACTATCTAGTCCCCCCTATTGTTATATCGGTCTGCAGAGGAGCGATTTGTATGGTTAAATCAAATAAGAGTAAATTGGCTATCTATTCAAGGTAATATGTAGACTAATCTGAGCAGAAGTAGTGTTGTAATTAAGTATTTAATAATTAAGTAATAGTCAGTAATAATAGTTTTGGTTACAATGATAGGAAGCTGCCTGAGGAGCAGTGGGTATCGCACAGATAAAAATGTAGTGCCGTCTGACGCGACGAGTGGCCGTCAATCGAGAAATGTCCCAAGCAGCACACAATGTATAATATACGTACATTTAAGGTCTAAATGTCCATGTAAATAACATACGTCTAATATACGTAAATGAGAGACGTATATTGATTTTTATTAGTTATCCTAAATTGACAATTGTAAAACATACATTTTATTCATATAGTTGTTCTCAAATTATTTCTTAATTAAAGAAGATTTTTTTAATTATGTCCATTTTAAGTGCATTACTAACATAGTTTTTACGTATATATTGTACCTTAAATTGACATTTGTTTAAATTCTAAATTTATTCCACTATATTGTTCATAATTTATATTATTAAATGTTGTGTCACAAATTACAACATAAAGTTATAGATGTACAAACAAACAAAACTTTTGGTTGGTGGGGATGAGGTGCGCAGTTGAGATTATATTATTTAAATATAACTGTTACAAAATTATATTTTGAGTCTTATCAACAATAATTAACTTTGCATTGTTGTAAAATGATTTTTACAGTAAAAATATTTAAAGAAACTGTTCATTTCAATTAAATATAAAATTAGACAACAACATTTTATAGGCCTACACTGTGCTTTTTTGGATCGCCTAAAAATATATTACTATAACATCTGTAGGCTAGCAGGGTGAAATCATTAAACTTGGCTTTTTAACGTAATAGTATAATTTTACGGAATAAGAGATATTATGTTGTAGTGCAATACTGTTATTTATTTTGTTTTAATAACATTATTAACGTAAAAAATTAAGACTATATTGATGTAAATAATATGTCAATATTTATGTAAATAATACATCATTTCGATATAATTATTACAAAACAAAATAAACGCACACACAGTTTAAATAGTTATTAATTTTATTAATGGTTATTATATTCATATTTAATATATCCAGTACTTTTACATTGTCAAAATGAGGAATATTTTATCTTCTCTACTTTTGCTTTTTTCTCTAGCACATAAAGAAATAGCATAACGGACTCGCGCCACGCCCTCGTTTTCAATTCTATAAAAGGTTGTTTTGCTATCGCTACTCGGTAGCCAGATTGCTTCCTTAAAAATCCACCTACGCGCTCGGCGCTAGTGGCGGGCTTCGGTTGTTATGAAATAACCCGCCCACGCTTGGCCACGACCAGTTAGTAGCCATCTTGCTGTGTTGATTTTTCGTTCCTGTTATTAAAACTCGAGTTTTTCATTTGTCTTCTAGATTGACATAACTTCTAGATTCCTTGAACAGGTAAGTGAAATAATTATTTCCATTATTGTATTTTTATTAGGCCCTTTATTTTTGCAACTATTTTTAAGTTTGGTTTTAACTTCAGTAACTTTTGATAGGTTAGGAAAGTAACATTATTATTATTGTTTACTCGTCACTAGGTTTAATTCATGTACAGTAAGGTAAAATTCGATTTAGTTTGAATATATTACACCATTCATAGAGTTCTTAGCAAATGGAATACCATACAAATGATTTAATTTTTCATGAATAGCCTAACCTTATACCTAGGTACCGTATATGAAAAGGAAACTTTGCAATTCAATACTTAAAAAAACAGCTTCAATCTTTGGTTGTAAGCTTAGTATTATTAATGTTGAATATAGGTCTTGTTTTGTTTGAATAGAACTCATTATCCTTTTTGTTACCGTTATTGCACAAATTTATCCCCAAGTTATTAAAATATAGCAAAACAAAAATTGAATCTGCGTCGAAATTGCTCATTGAGTTAGAAACAGCTATGTTATGTTATGCTGGGTATGTTTGAGCATTTATTTTCATGACAGAAAAGATTTTCAGTAGGCCTAAGGGCGTAACTTTACTATTCGACTCTAGCCTAAAATTTTTGCAGACAACGACGATGTTTTACATTCTACTGTTAAATGTTGAATACAGGTAAACATACTGTGACTAAATAGGTTAGGTTAGAACCTTTTAGGTATTTTTTTAATTATTATTTTTGCATTTCTGTTAGCTTTAGGTTAGCCTAGAGTCGAATAGTAAAGTTCCGCCGGCCTAAGTTATACAGTTGAGGTATGGTGACCAGACGTCCAGGTTTTGCCCGGACAATCCTGGCTCTAAACTCCTGTAGGTCAACTGTGTGTAGGCCAAGGTTGTTTTTTGTCCGGGATTTTTAATGCGTTTTAGGAAAATTCCAATATTCAAGTAAGTTTACGCGAATATATGTTGATTTTATCATAGTTTGCAGTTTCATATCAGCTACAAATTTCCTAACAAAAGGCAAGTTGTACTTAGGTCCTACTAGGGCCTATGTCGAATTGGAAGAGGTTAGTTGCGAGCAATCACTATTATTGACTGGCCAGTTTGTTAGCTTGTTAGTTAGGTTACACCGTGTTGTATTGTTATTTACTGTTTAAAACTAAAGATTGAACTCTGTTTAATTTTATAATTAAAACAGATAGGCCTATGGAATTTTAAATAAAATACCATAGGGCCTAAGTTTTATGCTAACAAATAAAATTAAACAGTACCACATACTGGTCACTGGCACATACTTTCTCACGTAAGTCGTCCTTTGGTCGCGGAATAGGTATCCTCGGGCTGTGGAATTCGCTTCGCTCGCAGGCTAAACTCGGCCTGCGGCCTCGTTCAAAAGTAAGCTGCTTTGTTGCGCTTGCAGCATAAAGCATTGACTACCCAAATAAATGTGTAATAGTGCTTTTGTTCGCATATTAACCGCGGCCTCGGTTGTAGGGAAGCTGTGCTCGCAGCATAAACATTGGCTACCATGTTATATTTGTACTAAAATTAAGTAGGCTATATTTGATATATTATTGTGTATAACTTTTTAACGGAAATTTTTTCGGTGATGTGGTTTGTGGCATTGATGTGGTTATTAAATCAAGTTTAGCATGAAAACCAATCAGAACAATTAGTTAGTTTTATTTCACGTTGTTTAAAACTCATCAATAATTTTAATGACAGTGTCTCGTGGTGACAGTGTCGTGTAATTCAGGTAATTTAAAGTCATGTGTTGTTAATAGTTGGAGGTGATGTCTTATGCACTCTTCACATGTTTTGTTACATCCATGTAAGTAAATATCACATTTCAGGCTCATCTGAAATCTCCACAATTTGACCTATATGTGATGTGGTTCGGATTACACAATAAAGTAATTGGGGCATATTCCATAGGTTGTTGGGCTATTAGTTATTAATTGTGATCCTTTCAATGGATAAATGTGGCCTCAGTTAAAACAAGGTAACAATAAGATGGTGCCACACTCATTTTACTCTCATCTCATATTCACCTTAAAATATGTTCCATGCTGTGTTGGTGTCTCTAGTTGAATAATTGAACATTTTGGGAATTTTTGTTTAACACTATTATTTATAAACTATATATACTGAGCCCCATTTCATAAAAAAACTTCTGTTCAATTAATTTACTGTTTTATTTCCAATTATTATTTTGTTTATAACGCATTCCAATGTATTTTTTTCAGCCGTTTTGCGGAATGGAGTTCATGCTTTAAATTTCCAGTGTTCCACATTTGAAAAGAGAACCAGGGAATGGTTTCGGCAAGGCGTCTACACGTATGGCCCAAAAGAAAAAAGTCATAAATAATGTACAAATATAAAATAGAGGCTTTATAAAGATCTAGTGTTTTATTCCAATTTTTTATTTGTATTTCCTTTTTATTTAATTATATATTTTATAGTGAGAGTATAATTAAAAATGTCGGTTTTGGTCAAAGTTTTAAATTGTCTATGAGAAATACGTTTCAGTTAGCCTACAGTTTTTAATTTCAGGAAAAGTGTGATTTTACAATAGTTTAAGTCAAATTTAGTATACGATACTATTAAAGGCAATTACATTTTTAAAACATTACATTTTATTAGCTTTTTGTGTACAAAGCAACAAACGTATTATTGTGTTTTTACCTACATATTTTTGTAACAGTTTAATTAACTTATTTACATTTTGTGCTAGAACAATTTAGACATTGTTGGTTTTGTGGATCGTATTGCCACACATTCAACTAGAAAAAGTTTTTACTCGCAGTACGGGTAAATAAACAAGTGCTCGTGAAATAATTTTTACTGTTTGTAATCTAAGTAAAATTAAAATTATCTAGTGTTGATTTAAACAATATATTTATTGTTTCTTTTACTACGATACAATTTTAGATTTCAATACACTACAATTTTCTTTTTCATGAGATAGTTTAATTTTAATAAAAAAGGATCTTCTCAAAGTTAAATAGCTTAAATTAAGTGCATTTTTAATATATATTTGAACATAAATAAAGTAATTCTTTAAGTTTAATATATTTTACGTGTATATAGTATTTATAAGCAAAGTAAATTACCGGTACAGGTAAGTTTGGTAAATTTGACGTGTGTTACAGATATTGATAAAGTAAAGGCTTGGTAAATTTAACATACATTTTATATTAATGAACAGAACATTGGACATAATTGCAGTAAAGGACATGTTTATATTACATACAATGTACGTATATTTCATGTGATAAAATAAAAATCTGTACGTATATTTGATGATTATGTTATACGTAATATTTATGTAAAGTTTGAATGTATAATTTATGTATATGATTAATCAATATATACTGAAAATTGATGTAAAATATATGTCCACAAGTGGGACATTTTGACATATATTATACGTACAATGAACGTAACCAATACGTATTATCAACTTAATGTGGACATTGGCTAAACATAAATTTTACGTATAATTTACGTTTTTGTGCTGCTTGGGGTCTTTCATTGAAATTTTCAAGATATTGTTCGGAAATGATTTTTCTGTAACATAAATATAAGTAGATCACCTATAGAGCTTAAGAGTCGCAAATACTGCATTTTCTCGATGAGGCTAGTCAATAAAAGAACCACTAAGCGTTTCAACTATTTTGTAGTTAGACTCATGGATACATTCAAGTGAAAGTACTGAGTCGAAGAAGTTGTACAGAGTCTTGAGTCTTGAGTGACGAGCATCAATCGGTTTTGGTGATTTTGAGACAAAGATATTTTTAATGCGATCAATATTTGTTCAGTTTTGTATTCATAGCTTTACATAATAGTTGATTTCACGCTTGCTTTTTTTTTAAATATTTGTTCAGAGATTAACTGTAGTTTTACAGTGTATTATTTCTATCCTCTTCTTTTTTTGGTTAATATTTGAACAAATCTTTTATATTCTTAAAGCATAGCTTTACAAATTTGTTTATTTTTTTTTTTTTTTTTTAAATAAAAAAATAATCATAGCTCGACGCTTTGTTTTTTTGCTTTTGTTAAAAAGCTTTTTTGAGAGGATAGTAAATACAACAAAACAGGTACTGTGCCTGCAATTCTTGTTTAAATTTATTTTATAATAAATCTTTAGTTTGTCATAAATAACTTATAAAAGCAGATAAAGAGTAAATATGACTAACCTTTGTTAATTATCGTTTGCTCAGTTAAGCAGTTTTCGTAGTGTTTTGTCTTCTTTCGTGAATGGTTCCACTCTATGCACTTGACTTGTGGTCTTTTCAGTGATTTCTTATTATTGAGTTCTTTCATTCTAATGAATGATCTTGTACGAACAAAACAACTTATAGCAAATTAATCGATGGAACTAAACGTTGCTTTAAGAATATCTGTTAGTTCCTTCATTACATTAGGACAACTGTTTAAACCGTTGCCATGAAAACGAATAAACTCTTGTTCAAACTTCACAACAAAATCTACCCATTCTGAAGAAGGATTCATAAGTCCACCTCTAGATAAAACCGAGAGCCAGTCAGTGTTTTTCATATTGCAGAGTCGAGTTTTTCTCCATAGTTAAAAGTTGTATTTATCCCTTTTTTGATAACGTGATACGTCACGTATCCTGCTAACACTTTGATCAAATCTATGTTTTCTTTAGGCTGATTGTTTCCATAGCCAGTTTCACACAGTTCTTGTAGCAACGAGTCAACAATTGTGTTTAACTCTTCATATTCAGCCTCGAAACTCCCAAACCCATTATTTTCTGAAGTTAAAGTTAATTCATTGTCAGGGACAATGCTGTCAGTAGTGCTCAGAACGTCAAAACTTAACGTAACGCACTGTACCCCACTGTTACAATTTCCCGTCTTTATGACATCAGAGGCATTGTGGCTAAGTAACAGAGATTTTATTCTTTGAGTCACTGTTACTGGTAGAGGATGATCGTAAAAACTTCCCAAACCTCTTAACAAAGAAAAATATGATTCCAAGACATCCTGGTTACATTTGGCCAACAATAAGTATTTATATCCTTCATGTTGCAAATTTTCAAATAAACCTTGTAAGCTACGAATTGATATCATGCAACCTTTTTGGGAAAGGGAGCAAGTCCGACTTAACAAGCACACGCATAGACGAGCACAGATCATAGAGTTTGTTTAAAACCAAATTTTGGTCCTGTAAACTAGTCCCGTATGCACTTTTCATTTTATTTGTCGGGTGGTGAGGAATTCTCGAATTAAGTACATCAAAACCATTGTTAACCGTTAGCGAAAATTCTACAAAATGGTCATTTCCTGGAAACACGTACTCTATAGCCTTTGCCACTGTTCTTGAAAGCAGCTCGGCCGCTTTTCTCACGTTTTGTCGTTCGCTTTCAGTAATTTTTCGGTTTTCTGATATTTTGTGGGTAAATTTTAGGTCGCCATCTTTTTGATAATTTATTAATTTTACCAATAGGTCTTTGTTAACTCGTTCTGCGCTTTTGAGCGTATATCCTTGATCCAAAAGATGATTCCGTATGAGTTTCAACACATGAGGAATATCACAAAATCCCCACACCAAGCGATCGTCAGCAAAAGGGTTTTTAAAACTAGGATTTTCAGGAGTTATGCCAAGGTCAGAAATTAGTTTTCGATTTGATCCACCCATATCACACACAAAAGCACGCACTCGGAATCTAGATAGTTCAACAACTTTTACGGCTTCAAAAAAAATGTCTTTAGTTACAGAGTGATCAAACTGATAATAAATCAGCTGTTTCCATTTCCGTGTTAGGCTACGAATAATCATGACCTGGAGATTCACATGTGGGCCCCTAAACTTGTCTTCAATACGATCATAACAGATGTCTGAATTAACTTTCATTTCGTCAAAATTGATGACAACATCGTTATGAAAATCTTCTTTTAGTAATATAGCTTGCCCTTTAAGTATATTCATACTAATGTCTAAAAATCCAGAAGGGGTTAAAAATTGAGAATTGCTATGGATGTCTCGCTTGGGATGGGATATTTTAATGTTTCCCTTAGATATGATAATCCTTTTTTTGAGATGCATCTGATAGTTACTGCTTTTGCTACATCATCAGCCGACCAGTTTGTACATTTACCCTTTAATACATATTGCTACTGACATACGGTAAATATTTTTTCATATTTTTCTAATGATTGTTTGAGTTTTGATATAAGTACACTAGCATTGTTCAGTTTATTTACAAGTAATTCATTTTCTTTTTTTAAATTGTTGTTTTCATATAAAAGAGCCTCTACCGTAGATAAATCACCAGATATAGGTCGTGTTAAATTTGAATTGGAAGAATTAGGTAGCTTCCTGATCATCAGGTGTGTTTTGAATATTTACACTGTCTGCTGAATCATGTAGCAAAGATTTTATAATATTTTTAGATTCACGATTTTCGGCTCGGTGTAATCGTTGAGATAATGTGGGGAGGGGGGGTTTTTGTGGTGACATTTGGTATTTTTTGTGTTGGAACTGTCTTGGGTTTTAAAATGTGTTTTTAGGTAGGTTTAATAATTCACTTTTTAAGTCTCTTTCAAAATCTGTCGTTAAAAAAATGCTCAGAGCAAATCCACGCTGTAAGTGAATTAAAATGATCTTTCCTTTTACAAAAATGTACCCACTGTTTGTGTAGTTTATCTTTAGGAAATTAATTTATGAAAGGAAATTCCTAACCTCTTTGAGTGATCAGTAGGGATGATTGGTGCAACCGGCAACTGCACAACAAGGCATTTTGTTATAAAACACTTAAAAATACCCACACTTAAACTTAAAATATTATATGCACTGTTCAGAAGAAAACTATACTACACATCACGCACACATTTGTGTAAAAATGACACATAACGAACCCAGAAAATCGTTGTTTGCGTAAATAGTTAGTGCAAGCCAATCTGCTTCTGCTAGGCGGGAAGCATGAGACGGTGTCTATGATGTCATCTGAGCTCAGAGTTACTGCACAGCTGTCTCGTGACACATACCGTGTAGTTCTAGTTACTACCGTCGGTTTCTCCAGTGTGCACCGCGCCTTTAATAGTCACTCTGGTGAACCTTCGCCGTCTCTTTTTACTGAAAAAGGAACAGTTAAACATTTACTAAGATTAGTATAACTTGCTGCCAAGTCCTTAGTAGCTACCTAGATATTAGCTGATGCTGCGGTGTACTAAATAAATGTATTTAATTATTATTAAACGTAATAAATGGCTAAATATGTCTAAAACGCAAATTAATTTTTGACTTCTTTAACAGTTAAATAATAAACACAAGTTATGACATACTTTTTTCGAAAATTTAATTTATTTGTAATGTCAAAACGCGTTTTGTATTAACTTATGAAACCAAAACTCATTAAATACATTTTAGAAAGACAATGTAACCCAGAATTCAGCAGGACAAAGATATAGTTGAATACACTGTTATTTTATTTAATAATAAGTTTATAAAGCATTTAATAACAACCAATAATTCTTTTTTAAATTTTGAAGTATATGTGAATTTATTTTAAAGTAAAACTTTATAAAATTAATTGTTTTCATTATATACAATGGTAGAGTATTGTTATAAAATGATTAAATCTCCCAGCACGTAATATTAATAATGTGTTTTTAATATTAACAAATATCAAACTTTAGAAATTAATAAAACTGTTTGGCAACTTATACTGGATAAATTGACGGGACGGAGAAGGGAGGGGATGATTTGCAATATCAGGATTATTTCGCTTCGTTCGGCGGAGGTAGTATAACACCAACATCCTTTAATTTAAGGAATTAGTTTTACAGAAAATTAGTTTATTTGGAATTTATGTAGTTATTAAAAGCAATTACAAATAATATAAAACAAATTTTGCTATGTTTGGTTTTCTATCATATTATTCGAAAATAATTTTACAATTTGAGAGAGTATTCTTTCGAGTTTTTTTATTTAATCATAAGTAAAAAATAACCATAATAAAATTTAAATTTGAGAGTATACATACAAATTGAATTATCAAAGTTAATTAAGTGGTAGTGAACAATGTTTACCCGAGTATAGTTCCTTGTTAGAGAATTGTTTAAGTGCTAATTTACACATCGAAATAAAAAAATCTTGAGCAATATTTTCTGTTTTACTAACGTTTTGTAAAATGTTTACAATTTGTTATTTAAAATTTGTATTCATGAGTTGGCATAAAATGACCAACGACAAATTAAGCCAGTTACGGGCTAGCGAATTATTGCTGTATTATCATATTTGGTTAGTGATTCAACACAATTTAAATATTGAGCACAATTTATTATAATAGACTTCGTGTTTTGAACTTGACTTAACTTATACTAAAAAATATTTTAGCTTTATGAAATTTACCTTACACAAATTGTTAAATACTTCAAATAAATCAAACTTACTTCAACAAACTTCAAATAAATAAGTTCTATTTATAATTTAAATGATCGTCAAGATTGTCAATTTAGATTAACAGCATTGTACGATTTTATTCTATATGGCTGCTTGGTGGTAGTTACTTGGAAATATTTGTTTTCCTTAAAAATAGTGCTTTCTGATATCAGTTGATGGATGGCACTACTCAATTTGGCCTTCCAAAGTGTTTCCAATCTTTTAGATACTAGTATGACATTAGAAGTAGAAGAGTCACCTAATTGATTTAAAGTTATAGTATCCTTTTCATTCCAATCTACTAGATACTATTAACTTAAAAAGATTGAATCTATTTATACAATCTCGCAGGTCCTATTCAACTTTTGCAACAAAAACAAAGCTTCGCCAAAACTTTAATAACTTCTAATACGCATTTGTAAAAATTGGATAATTTTTTAACCTCTATTTAAGTACCTAATTTATACACTAGGTCTAAATTAAAATAAATTTTACAATATTTGATGTTCAACTATCTTGATGACATTGTAATGAATGGCAATACATTAACCAAAATGGATAAAATATACTCCAATAAATAAGCGTTGTGAAAAATAGTGACCTGAACTTATGAGGATGAATAATATTAATAATTTGATATTTCAATAATGATTCACTGGATTTTTCTACGAAGTAATCATAAAATATAATAGTTATTCTTACAAAATTAATTATTTATCGAAGAACAATGTTTTTGATTAACTTTGAAATAAATATTTAAAAAAGTTCTATAAAATCTAATTTACATTTTGTTGTATCCTATTATGTTTACTACGGATAGAACATTAGTGTGTAATAATTATAATGCAACCATAGTCAACCCACAGGAATTTGTAGTAACCTACAGTATTGTCGAAACTACCACAACCAAATTACAGCTGTTGTTTAAAAGATTATAATTTTGAGAATGTACACATATTCTATGTGCATATTCACGATTAGTGTACTTAAGTAAATAATTTCTTTAGTTTAATTCGAAATATTTTTTGTTTTAATGTTAGTGGTTGGCCTTGTTTATTTATAATTTATATGGGAAGAAATCAAATAAATTTGAATTTTACTGGGTAGTGAAATTTATACTACGTATAATATTTGAGATACAAATTGAAGGTAAACTTCTGTTCTCTGAAGTTATTTTTTGTTAATGATGGATGTTGAATTTTATTATAATGACTTGTTCGGACATTTGCCATCATTTGTGTTGTGTCTGTGGTTGATGTGTTTGACTTCTCAGTCTTAGCTCTGAGATCCATCATGTAGATATTTTTAAGGTTAGTAATAATTTGTAGTTTTACTTTGTTCACCCTTACATAGGCCTAGTTGCCTAGGTTTATGTACCGTTAGTTTTAGTCACTTGAGAACGGGAGTTGATTTGTATTCCCGAGACGTCGTGTTTGATTATTTAACACACAAATGATGGCAAATGTCCGAACAAGTCATTATAATAAACTTCTGTTGTTAAAATAACTGTATATGCAGTTTTTACATGATTTGTTTAAACTAAAATGTTGTTTGAACTTTGTGGATGTTTCACGTTTAAGCATAACACACATTGCTTAATCGCCTTCGTACTTTCCGCACAATAGAATAAAAAAGAAAAAAGTTATTTTATTATTAAATGAAACAATAGTTATAATTTATTTAAGATTATTTAATAAATTTTTATATTAATAATAAAATACAATTATACCTCCTTATTCATTATATACCCAGGTAATGTATAAATAAAACCAAACAAAAACTAATCCCAATTTTCCATTGGATTTGCATATTAACCTCCGACTATGCATCCTTGTGTGACACAGCCGACAGTGGATTCCTAATCATTCAAGGTTCTTCCTTTTTCGCCATTTCCACGGATTGCTTAAACTAAATACATTTATTATACACGAATAATTTACAAATAAAACGGGTTTTGAGCTTCTAAATTTGGAATTCCTTCCATCCTACGTCTTGCCAAATATTTAATTTCCTAGCAAATTAATTTCCTTTATTTATATCGATTTAAGCACACGGTTAAACTAACAATATAATGCAAACTGTGTTAGATGTAACAAGATTAAATCTGATATTTGTCAGTTTATTTTGTAGTTAAAAGACTTAAAGAGTTAAAGAACAATATGGAAAATATGTTGACTTTGTTTGTTAAATAATAAATTATTAATTTTACTATTATAATACCAGCGGAAATACCATTAAATTAAAATTCTCAAAAGTGAGAAGCTTTTTTATGTGCTTATGCGATTTATAATTTAGTTTTGTGTTGATACTTTACAAACAAAATAAATCACCCTGCTTCAATGTACAATCGATATTGTAATACATCGCACTCAAATTACATGAAAATAAAAATATTATATTTCTAAATGTAAAATAAAATTATAGAAGTAATTTATTGTTAAAGTTTAGGTGCGATAATAGCGTTATTAACATTTATACAAAACACAGATGGAGTTGTTAGTTCCCATTTACTGTGCGACAAAGTTTTAAAAACCCAATTTTTAATTGTCTCTAGACTTACGACCCACGTGTGATTACTTTTGATATCTTATCAGTAGGAGAACATTAGGAAAAGTTACATTACAAACTGAACAACTCCTGCAATAATAACATAGCTTATTAGTAAACATTGATGTGACATACTTTCATAAAACTGGCTACGTCTTTCTTATTACAAAAATATGTTTTAAAAAGACGTTGCATATTAAAATCAAGGTAATTTGGCGGTAATGCAAGAAAGATTAATATATTTTTTATCTGTAACGTCAGTTTTGCCTCATTTAAAAACTCTTTTTAATTTTGTAATTACTTTTCGCCAGTAAACCGAATTAACCTATTTGAAAAATTAACCGAAATAAGTCTTAAACACTAAAAACTTACTTTAAATAATCCAATCTGTTGTATTCTCCGATGTACTTTAAAAGTTATATTTAAAATTATACTTTTCATACAACATTTTTGTTGGTACTGGTTGCACCACTGGAAAATTCTTGTTCTTCGTTGGCTATGACTTACACAAAATGAAATTGAAAAAGTATTAGTAATTATAACTTTTAATTCATTATATTTTCTCTGAAAACATTATGTCAATATTTTAATTTGAAAACGGAGAAAAAAGCTCTTTCATTCAATTTCTATTCAATGTAAAATAAATGAGCCGTTAGTAAATCTCAATAAAACTCAACCTATTTAAACATCGCATAAACTTTACTGAAGGATTTTTATATTCTGTGCAGTAATTATACAGGATGATGCAAAAGTTCCGCAATCCATTCGTAATTTTAAACCTGTAACACGTATTAACTCCAAACTTTTAGGAAGTTATATTGGGCCAATTCTGCACCTTTATGAATTAATTTTACCCTTATTCGGTTAAGGGGAGGGGTGTTGCAAGTCAAACATTTTAAATAGTAACCCTTATTGTGTGATACCTCATTTTAAAACCCTCGTTGGATCGAATTAATTGGTTTAAAATAGCCCAAATGATATATTAAATGATAAACTCAAATTTAATTCAAATGGTTTATATGATTTATTAAATCAGGTATCTCAAGCTCCAACAACATACTAGTACATGAACGAATCTAGATAAAATATTAGACTGGAATACAGTCAAATAGTAGAACCAGCTGGCACAACTAGTGGCTACTTAAAACAATTTTTATTTAACATTAGCCATTGTAATTCAAAAGGTCAATAACGCTAATTTAAAAGATTTGTAGGCTAAGTTCAAGAAGAATACTTAGAATTTAATTTTGCTTCATATTGTATTTTACTGAATCTATCGTGTGATATGTTTCGTAATTGGAGATTGTTTCTACCACGTGAATCCGCCCCGTTCTTTATGTTACAGTACGTAAATATAGTTATTTACATAAATGCGCAATCCATATTTGTACCAGTGATAAATATAAACAACTGTAAAGATATCACTTCAGACATCAAGACTTCAGTGACATAACTGAAAATAAACGGTACCAAGAACTAGCACATACTTTCTCACAAACATATTTAAATTACTAAACAGATTTACTTTGATTTGTAGGGTGGGGTAGGAGAGGTGATTTTTTATTAAAGTAGGAGATTAACTAATAAATATTATTATTATTATCTAGAGAGAAAACTATTCGACCGATTTCGAAAAATATTGTACCAAATACGTCAATTAGGCCTGTATAGATGCACGAAAAAAGGTTTTAAATGTTTTTGAAAAACAACCCTCTTTATGGCCAAAAAACCCCTAAAAATCAGTTATTATTATTATTATTAGCTAAACGAGAATTTTTAGAAAGATGTGGTTTTTTGCATATGATAGGGTACATTAAAGGCTATAAATAAGCAAAATTTTATCAAAAACGTTAGAGCCGTTTTTTTTTATAAAAAGATAATAATAGATTTTTTGGGGTTTTTTTTGCCAAAAAAAGGGTTGTTTTTCAAAAAATTTCAATACCGTTTTTCGTGTAGGTATCTATACAGGCCTACTTGACATGTCTGGTGCAAATTTGTTTGAAATCGATCGAATAGTTTTCGCTCTAGCTTTGTATACATACAGACATACAGACAGACATTTTGTACAAACCACTTTTTTGGACTCAGGGGGTCCCAAAACGGATATTTCCACAAAAAATATCAACATCGATTTTTTTGCTATCACTATACTTTTCTATACTATAGTATAGTGAGAAAGTAAAATTATAAATGAGAAAATCTGGCAACTAAGTTTTTTATTAAGCTTACAGATTGAGAGGCTAATAGTATTTTCACATTCTCAAAATTATTGGCATTCTCAAGTTTTAAAGAATAATTTTAGTAACAAGTGAAAACTAATAATAATTTTAATAACAATAATTAATTGTTTGAATTTGCAGGCCTAACCTATTTAGTAGTTGAGAATGTTCCTATCATGTTTATAAATATTTTAGTTGTAGTAACACTAAAACGTTAGAACGAAATGTGTTTCTTTCTAATTCTGTTTGTATGAGCCTTATTATTATCATTCATTTAAATGATTCATAATGATATTTGAATATAAAACATTCTTCAAATTATGTTAAGCTAATACATATATATATAAATGTGGTACATTAATTAGAGGCATAACAGAAAGCGTATTACAAATGGTCAAAGTTTTGGAATGGCTTTGTTCTTGCTGTATAAATAGACCCTGAGGGATTGAGTAAGTAGATTAAGTTGTTTTTAGGTTGTGATTGGTTTTTGAGTAATTTGTCTTATTTACAACACCCTTTTTGGCAAATAGGTTAAAATAAAGCTTCACTCATTGCCAGTTTAAAATTTTCTAAAACCAGATACGTAAGCTTGAAATGTTACACAAGTACCTGTACATTCAAATTTGGTAGTTTGACAAAGTTTAACAAGATCTTAAACGTTGATCAAGTATTTAACAAATTTAAAATAAATAACTAATTTTCGAAATGTTGATCTCCCGTATATTTTGTATGTGTATTGTGTTGTTCGTGTGTAAACACACAGATACAATACATACTGGCCATACTTTTTAATCGCAATTCTACTACTTTATTATACAGAAATATTGTTATAAAATACACATATTGGAAAATAATTGCAACTTTAAATGTAAAAGACATTCAATAAAAAAGTGACTAAAAGCGAGAATGTTTACTTTTAGTTCAAAGTGCAAGAGAATTCTTAGTAAAAGGTGTCGCTAATAAATGGCTACAAAGTAGATGTGAAGACTACACTTAGATGAAAAGAGTGCTTGTACTACATATTCATGAATATGATACGCTTGTTATTTTGCTTTTGAAATTCTTCAACGCCTAATAATTATAAAACACAATTGCAAACCTATGCCACCACTTCTTACTGAAATATTAATAGTTAAATATTATTTAAGTTAGTAATTACGCAATATGGACTTCATCTTAGTGTTTATCTGTATCTGTGCTGTAGCGGAATACCAACAAAAAATATTATTATTTAAATAGTCAACTATGTTTGTATTGCAAATAATTCTGGACTTCTTTAAGAATTAAACAATTTAAAAAATAGTAGGCCTATAATATCTATATCTCGTAACTATGTCAATTAATTTTAAAGTAGTACAAATTTATAAAAATAATTGATTGATTTCGATTGTGTAATGTTACAACTTGAAT
>JAGFPH010000751.1:372637-394113 GCA_018207615.1 Philaenus spumarius | reverse complement strand
TGGCAATCTAACCTAAAAAAGCTGTTTTGGTTTTTGAAGAATAATAACCCGATTATAAATTAGAGAAATTGGTTGCAAATAAAAGTGTTTTGGTTCATTGTAGGCCTAACCTAAAATTATGTTCAGTTTTGATCCATAACAGTTGTTTTATTTATAATAATATGTAACAACCGATGTTTAAATTGAATTATAATATAGTAGGCCTAAGCATGTTTTATTGATTTTTGTTTGTGTTTGCTTTTAATTTGTCAATCTAATCTAAAAAGCTATTGGTTTTGAAGAATAATAAACTGATTATAAATTTGCTAAAGTTGCTATGGTAATGAATGTAAACAAACATGTGTTACTAAGTTTGTATACGAACAGCTGTTTTTGAGCGCTATGGTCTTGAGTCCATACAAAAGAGGCTGTTTAGTTTTTTCCAAATTTGAAACTTTTTCGGGAAACTTTTCAAATTTTTCTTTATATAAAAACCTAGTTCGGACTATTACGAACATTTTAAGACAAAAAATTGCCAAATTGGTCCAGCAGTTCTCAATTGATGCGATTTCAAAGAAACAGCAATTCATTTTTATTATATAGATAAAAGTTCTATGGGTGAGCTCCTTGATTTAACAATTTAGACAAATTAAATTGTTGTGGTAGTTTTGACCAGCCCTTCTTTAGTTCTTTATGAACTGGAGTTTATTTCTGTTTTCTAAATGTATCCGGCAAGTTGGATAAGAGTGTATTAGTTTGAAACGGGCCTCACCGAAATTGATCTATTGCAATCTCGTTAACATACATTAACATAATAATTCTTTCAATACAACGATTATGAATGCGCGAGACTCTCGAAGTGAAACTTCTTAGGTTCTAGAAACAGTTGATTTTATGCATTGCTCTCTTTGCACTTGATATATTATTATATGATCGGCTTTGGGATTAAAAGCATTTGAAATGTATGTATTTTTACAATCCTTTTGGTTTACTTCATTCTTGACAGCTAAGAAACAAATTAGGCCTACAAAACGTAAAACCATATTTTAAACTATCACTATCTTGGTCTGCATTCTGCATTATTGCTATTTCATCATACAAGTTTGAACTTCTATTAATTTATAAGTATAGGCCTACTGACAATGACAAATTGAGTGAATTTTAAATAAACAACAATATAGTATTGCCTAAATCCCTAAATGACTGAATTTAAAATTTTCAGGATTAAAATCATTGGTGATGTGTGATCTTTTGTTTTGTTTTACAAAACGTATTTCAGATCTTGAGTAAAATATTAAGTTATATTCTCTGTACATTAACCATGTTGAAAATCCCTTACGTCATAGGCTCAGTTTGTTGTTTGTAGGCCTAAGTAGTTTCTTTTGAAATAAACAAATATAATTGAAAACAATAAACAACGGTTCAAACATTTAACAGTTGATTTCGTCCATTAGCTTTAATAGGTCAACAAAAATTTAAAAAATATCAAAACGTGTTCAATTAATGTACAGTATGACACGCAAGCATCTACTAGTTCCCTATGCTACGTTTTAAAATTGTACACACGGCGCATGCGCGTTGACTACTCTATGACGTATGCGACGGAGTGAGTAGAAATAATTCTCGCACTGCGCATGCGTGTCAAGCTATTCTTCTACTCTTTCCTAAGTCGGAGAAGGGGAAGCTTTTCACTTTTTAACTAAACTAGGTCAGTTTACCTTACCGTGCCTAAAAAAATTTGACTTCAAAAATGTTATCCAAACTAACATTACAATATCTGTAGTAAGAGTTTTTCTCTTTTATTATTACGTATAGACAATCTAAACTCAATAAATAACGAATGCATTTTTAACTAACGTGATCTCACTTATCAATTCAAATAATAGTGAAAACCCTGTAGAAATAACTGATATATTGACTTCATAGAATCACTACATTTTTTGATGGTCACTATTTTTAAATCACGAATTTGAGATTTCAAAGTACAATTTGACCACGCAGTTGACGTGAGTTAATTAAGTATATGTTTTACGGATTCAACCAACAATTTAGGAAATTTTTCTACACAAATATGTTGAATATCTGCCTCCGTGTACGAAATATATTAGTAGAATTGGTTTGCATCTCAGCCCCCAGCGCCGGCTAGAGCGCTGCTTCTTAAGCTCGCAACGGAAAATTCGACCTTGAGGCCTCGGCTTATTGACTGCTTCGCTCGCAGCGGACAGACTCCTACGTTCATTTAAACCGGATACTTTTGTGGTATTTTACGTTTTGAGGATCCCAGACGGGCTACAAGATCGTGTAAAAACAACAAAATGGGCTGAATAATTTTCTATATTTATTTTTTTTAGATAAAACACGAAAACGTTAGGCCTAACTCTAGTACCATACGAAAAATTTAAAAAAAACTTTCGGTTGTTGGATATTTTGACTGACGAACTTGTCCGAGCGAGAAAACCAACGTGTGATTGAATGTTGTATTGTCATAAAGTTCTGACCTATATTTAAAATTTCAAGTCTCTAGCTCATCGGGAAGTTAGTTTAAACTTGATTGTTAATTTCCACCCGGACAGACAGACAGACAGACAGACAGACAGACATGTCGGAAACCGAACTCCGATTGAATGTTGTATTGTTATCCAGTTCTGATCTATATTTAAAATTTCAAGTCTATAGATCATCGGGAAGTTAGTTTAAACTCTATTGCAAATTTCCACCCGGATAGACAGACAGACAGACAGACATGACGGAAACCGAACTTAATTCTTAGACCTATAAAATCTAAATCTCGTAAATATGTCAATTAATCTTAAACTAGTACAAATGTATAAAAATAATTGATTGATTTCGATTGTGTAATGTTACAACTTGAATACACCTCCCATCATTTAAAATTAACCAGATATCAAATTTTAGAAATTAATAAAAGTGATTGGTAACTTACAATGAACAAAGTGACGGGATGGGGAGGGGATTAAGACAACCAATATCAAGATAATTTCTTCGTGTCTGACGGAGGTGGTGTTGAAATACCACCAAACATTTAATTTACATGATTTGTTTTACACAAATTAAGTGTATTCGGAATTAGTGCAACAGTTCAAAGCAATTAAAAAAGTGACATTACAAATAAAACTACTGTATGTCTGTCTTTCTGCCATACCTTACAAAAATAATTATATTTGTAATAACATGAATTTAAGACTTCCCTTACATATTGTGTTACCAAAGTTGATATAATAGCTGTGCATATTATAACCTAAGTATATGTACACTATTTACACTTAACATATCTTGTCAAAGAATGTTCATCCTTGTCATTGATAACAAGCAAAGAGAGCTTTAGTTCCATATCTTGGTGTCAAAATGTCGTGGGCAATAATTCCGGTTACCACTAACATTTCACCTTTTAAGCTTAATCATTTTTTAATGTTTGTTTAATTTCTTATATGATGTGTTTATTTATTGTTTGGCTTATAATTGCGATGAACAAATGTTTCTTATAAATGGTACGAGTTATTAAATTGTTACCACGAATTTTTTCCGTTAGTACACAAATACAACAAAAATATTTTACATTATTTAGAAATATGACACCACTTTTTTTTAAACTTGACTTCTCTTTTACTGAATACATCTAAAAATCTAAAAAAACCTACGGAATCATTAAACTTACTTTATACAAATTTTTAAGTATATCTCAAGCTTTTCTTTTCAACCAAACTTTTACCAAATCATTTTTTGTTTCTTCTTCTAAGATTATTTAAAGTTCTAAATACTTCATAATCGTTCTAAAACTACTGGTTATTTTTACGTTCGGACAAGTGTCATTGATAATTACTAAAGCGAAACTTCACTAATACGTTAATAAAATGAGTAAGTATACTTAAAAGTTCATTAGCTTATTGATACATGATCAGCACACTAAAGGTAAAAACACACTGCCATCACGTCACGTGAGCTCACGTGATGTCACGTCACCTTACGTCAAGGGCTAAAAGTGTGGGATGTTATTTTGAATTGTATTTCAATGGACTAGAATTACATTGTTGTCACCACACATCACGTGCATAACGTCACGGACTTCACTCGTGAACTCGCGTGATAAAAATCTAGGCTCCCACACTTCGGGAGACGTGAGCTCACGTATTTTTCACATCATTTCGGTTCAGTTAAACTATTTTGCCCTGATTCTAAATAAAAAATTTAAAAAAACTAAAAATATTTTCTAAAATTAAGTACTTACATATTTTATTGCTTTTTATTTCATATTGATAAATCAAATGGTTTATAAAATAGTTATTTTACTTATACACATTATATTAAATTAATACAAATACAAATATACAAATATTATATTTTATTTGCTTTTTATCTTATATTAATAAGGCAAGGATTAACAAAGAAATGATCGTTGAGAAAGTTGTTTCACGGTGGTGATGATGCTTGTACTTCTAAGCATGATATCACGCTAAATATGTGACAGTGTGACACCAGGTAGTGCGTTTCTGCCTACCTATATAGATATAGAGATATAGATATATAGAGATATAGTCAACCGAGTTTTATTTTTGAATGCAAGCTGAAATATTATTCAAGTCAATGATAAAAAGAATGACAAAAAGAAATTGGTTCTATTCTGTTAATTATTGTAAACGTAAAGATACTATTAATGAGTGCTAAACGAATTTTTTATGCATATTCTATAAGAATGTACCAAATTAACACCTCTTAAATAATTTTCAAATACTTCAATTTAATCTAGATATTTCAATAAACTTGAAATAAATAAATGGTTTGATAACCTAAAATAAATTAAGGATTGTAAATTAATTAATTTTGTGTTCTTTAACAATATGAGAAAATATACGGTATGAAATACATTTAATAATAACAAATCTTCACCAATTTCAACATTTGTTTTCTTATTTTAGACATAATAAGTTATAGTAGTTTTCTACCAAGTAGATGATGGATAAAATATTTAGTATGCTATAGTGATATACAATGATTGTTTATAGAAAGTTAAACTAAATTTAATACAAGTTACTACAAGATGCTATTCTATCGCTGCTTAGTGATAGTTATTTGTTTTGCCATAAAACCAGTGCTTCGTAATGTGAGTTAGTTAGAATTACTTAATTTGGTCTTCCAAAAGCGTCTAATCAAATTTGCAAAAATTGCTTACGTTTCTAAACTATTAGCTACTAGTAGGTTATTTGATATTAGGAAGTACGTTCTACGGTCACCTAATTGTGTTAAAGTTATATTATGCTTTTTATTACATAGGCCTACGTATAATAAACTTTTAAAAGGTGAAGTTACATTTTTTGAAAATAACTATAATGTTTAACAAACCCAAGCCTACGGCTTTTCAAACTTAAAAAGATTAATCTCATTTTATAGGTAATCTCCTGATATTAAACTGGGAATTACATAGGCTTATTTTTTTATTTTTTGCCAAATAGTTTAAATTAGGCATATTGCTCATGAACTAATCGTTACTTGAAAGCACGCAGGTTCTAATACAGGATGTATGCAACAAGAACAAAGCCATACAGAAACTTTGATCGTTTGTAATCGCTATCTGTTGTGTTTTGTGTGGAACCTCTAATTAATGTTCCAGATATATATATATACAATTTAGTTAGTAAATAACTTTACAAATGTTTAATTTTCAACTAACTATACTGAAATAAATGTTTGTTATTAATAGTGGTATTAGTTTATTGACTACTATTTGTGACCAAAGTCATTAAAAGAATTCAATGTTGAAACTAGTAATAATGCGACATTAAAATTCCACTCTCCAGATATTCGTTTGTGATAATAACATTGACATTTTTAGTACATTTAATATCGAAATGATCACTAACAAGAATTTACAAGTTACAGTTTGTCTTTAAAAGATGTGTAATTTTATGAACTAAGAAATACCATTTATTCAGACTTATAATCTGTGTAAATTACTTTCTCAGTTTAGTTGAAACGAAGAAAACAATTATTTATTTAATAATGGCAGTGGGTGTATTAATTTAATCATAATTGTCTTTTATAAACAGATAATAGTACGAATTTCCTCGGGGAATATTAATCAATTTGTATTTGACAGGAAATCAACATAGCAATGGTAATTTATGTTAGGAACTCCGTTTTGGATACAAATTTATTAAGGTAAAATTTGTTTTAAACTAAAATTGTGTATGATTTGTTATAAACTTTTTCGTAATTTCAACATCATGAGAAGGAATAAAATTATTACAATAAACTTAATTAAAATTTGTTTGACGAAAGAAGGAAATTGTATGTCCTAATTAATAAATTGTGTGCAAAGGTATACAAACCCCATTACAATGAATTAAAATTTATAATGAATACTATACTAAAATAAGAAGACTACTTCTGTATTTTTGTTAAAATAAAATACTGTATTTATAAATGTAAAATGAAATTATGGAAGTAATGTATTACTAAATATAAAAGCTATCACACAGATATAACAACATTTTATACAAAACAAGGATTGTGTTTGTGTATTCCATTTACTACGTGAGAAGGTTTTAAAAATCTCGTTTTCAATTGTCTCTAGACTTTTGATCCACGTGTGTTTACTCAACGTTTGTTAACAGTTGGAGAACTTTTCTAAAAGTTACATTACAAATAGAACAACTTCAGCAGTAATTTATCAGAAAACTTTGCTGTAACATACTTTCACGTCTTTATAGTTACACAGCATATGCTTTGAAAAGTAGTTGCATATTTAAAGCAATGTAGTTTGTCTACAATAAAAGTAAAGTCTGTAACGTTAGTTTTACCTGATTTTAAAACTCATTGTAGTTTATTCATGTGACATTACTTCCCGCCAGTAAACTAGTAATCTAATTTATTTATGTTGTAAACAGACTACAATAGAGTCTTATACACCATTAAACATACTTTATATAACTCCAGTAATTGCATTTTCAAATGTGCTTTTCTAATTTTTACCTTTATCATTTACGTTGATTTATGTATTTAATAGTATAAGTGGTGGCTCCCGAAAATAGTCGTACTTCATTGGCCGTGACTTGCAAAAGGAAGGAAATTGGAAAAATATTCTTTATTATAACTTATAATTAAATTCGTCTTATTCCTTAAAACGGTCAGTTTTGTAAATTTTATTGAAAATGTAAAGAAAGACGTTAATTAAAACCTAATAGTGCTTCGCTATTGCTTGATTTACCTAAACTAAAATTATATTCAGTTTTTGATCCAAATCAGTTGTTGATCAAAATCAGCTGTTGATCAAAATCAGCTGTTTTAAGCTTTTCATACGAACAGCTGTTTTTTGTGCCCCTGATAAAATCAAAAGAAATCTTTCTTCTTCTTCCTTAAGATTGACCTTCCATAAGATTAACATGGCAACTTTGAGGGCCACTGGGGCGAAGCCCTTAACATACATTGAGCTCATTTTAAGGGAAGCACAACTTCAGAGTGAGCTCTGTAAAATGACACCAAAAACATCAAAATCGGTTATAAACTCTAGGAGGAGTTCTACTCACAAAATAACCCCTAGCAAATTAATTATGTATAGATATAGATTTAATATAAGTATGATAAACTAGATGTAGTCGTGACTTCGTCCACGGGCAATAACGGCCGAAAATACCCAAGAGCAAAACTATAAATAAAAACTATTATACATTTTGCAATTTTGACACCTTAGATGAATGTAGGTGATAAAAGTCTAAAAGTAATAGATCCTAAGCAGAAACGTTACCAATAGAGTCGTCTTTGGCCGCTAATTACGTCACAACTGTTGAACGAATTTACTTTTTCAAATGTGGATTTATCCAAAACCTTCCCGAAGAAATGCTGTGACTAATTTCTCAAACGCCAGATTTATAAGTTCAGCCGGTCTCAGTTGATGTTGTCACAAACATACAGACTGACACCATTTCAATACATGTATTGATGAGCCATTTAAATCTATTTAAACTCAACTTACTTAAACAATTGCAGAAAACCATAAACTTTATGTATAAATTTTCGAGAAATTTGGTTTTCTGCAAAAACTAAAATTTAAAATGTTTAACCGTTACGATTTAAAATTGGGATTGAATTTTGAATGTTTGATAATAAAAATGTCTCTTCAAATCGATAGTATCTTAGTAAGTGTTGGTTGACATGTTTCCATTTAATCAATAATATTGTTTACACACTCACTTCATTTGGATCTCTTAATTTATACTAGGTAGGTGTGTAATCATAGTTTAAGCCAGATTAGTTCTGCCTAAACAACTCTAGCTCTGTTTAATGGCATGTAAGTTAAGTCTTCACACTAGTTTTACTATCAACACTTTTGTTATCTATAAACTTTTAACTATATTATCTAGAGTAAATTTACTGTAATTAATTTTTTGGTTTGGAATTAATTGATAATAGATTTTTTTTTTTTTTTGATAATGACTATTTAAAAAAAATAATACGGATATCTTAATATTATTTTTGATGGCAAGTTTTAAAATCTGTTCGTTTTGTAATCAGTAGCAATAGCAAAATTAGCTAGGGTGCAACTTACATGTTTTCCAAATTATCATAAGAGAAATATTGTTTTATATGCTTATTGTTAACACATTTAAATTAAGATTAAGTAAACAAATTAGGCAGTAACCGAGTGGAAATAAATCATATAATATTTCTGAAATAAATCATATAATTTAAGCAACGTTTTGGTTTAATGAATAAGTAAAATTATATCATCTTAGTTTATAGACGTTGTGGCTTCAGGGTTCATAAGTGTTACATCTGCAGATGATACATTTAATTAGCTCCCTTGTTTTACAGCTTGAGTTACTAGTTTTATTGGCAGGAAGTAAAGTGACATAAATTCACCAAATTGCATACCAGGCCAAGTTTACAATACTTGGCATAAGAATATTATATTAGTTCTACTTGGTTAGTAAAATACGAATCTTGCAAATATGTTGCTTTATAAAGAAACACTTTGGTACATGTTCTATCTACAAAAACATACTTTATTAAACATATATAAATAATAAAATAAAGAGCATGCCTTTGATGCAAATAATTAGGATTTTAAAAATAATCGAAGATTAAATTACAGTTTTTATAAAACCTCAATGAAAACATGATTAAAAGTCAAATTTAAAACAACTGAAGAACCTAACTGACATGATTTTCAAACTTTTAAAATAAACCATAAACTTTTGTGCTTTAAATGAACCTTCAATATATAATTAATTTATAAAAACCAATATAAATATAATTAATATAAAAAGAATACTCCGCTTAGGCTATCAACTATCTTTGCATATCTAATTTAAGAACAAAAATTGCAATATAGCTCTACAGTTTGTTTTCTAAAACATATTAAAATACCAAATTACATTCAAAAGCTTTTAACAATATATTTTCAAATATACAAATCTGCAGTTTTTGTCTACAGTTGTAAAGTTACCTTGGTTTTATCTTCTTTGTATTGAATCTAGTAATTCATATTTTTTATGTACATTTCCAACTATTATCTAATATTTATTTGTTGTAGCGAATCTGAATTCGTGTCTATTGAGGCAATTTATAAAATAACTTTTTTTATTCCCACAATCAATAAATATTCGTGAAACTAGAACATACATTTATTCTCTTTATGCAAACACAATAGTAAGTCATAGTTATTTATTGTAATTGACATAAATACCAAGAAGAATTAATAAACTAAATAATGAGTATACTTTTTGTAAGGATTAAAGGCAGCACTGACCGTCTGGTTCTCCCACTCTTCATTTCAATAAATGTTCTACTGGGCACCATCTGCCATGTACCACAAAGAATATACGTACAGTTGCAGCAAGGTAACATTTTGCATAAGGTTTTAGGAAAGGAAATCTTTGTTCGAATTTATAAAACGTTTGGTGGACTTAGGGTACAAACAGGGTGGAGCCGGGATGTACGCTGGTAGCCGGGATGGTAGCTTACTCGCTTACTGCTATGTAACAATCCTCCCATTGAAACATATGTGCCCTTGCACATTGGAGCCTGGCTGGTTACCTCGATGTGAGCAGGGAGCCTAGATGGTAGGAATTATAATAGTTACCCCGATTGTTTACATAGCTCTAAGCTAGGTAGAGTGGCCAGCGCATGCGCACTAGTTCCCGCCATACTGACAACAGGTGGTCTGTTCTATGCAAGCCAGCGTGCGCCTTGCCGTGTTGTGAGTGTTTTGCTGTGCCGGCTAAGTACTTTCGTGTTTTGTAACTTATTGATATTGTAAATATTGATTCATAGTTTATAGTATGGACGTAGACAAACTAATCACAGAAGTGCTACACAGAGTGGCAATATGGAATCAGGCTCATCCTGATCACCATAACCGTCACATTTTAACGAAGCTGTGGAATGAAATCGCCATCGAACTAAACGTCACACGTAAGTTCAGTTTATTGTTACTATTACCATTATGTATACAATTATCACTATACCTTTATCACACACATTATGGTTATCAGAAAAAAAAATTTCATCAAAATAATATTTAACCTTTATATTTAATTAAACTGTTAATTTATTACACCAAGGCATGATACAGTAGAATTTTTTAAGCACATAGCGTAAGCAATAACTTATTAAAGTTTATTGGTCTGAATTGCTACTCCTCGCGGTCTAGAACTTTCAAGCAGCAGCATTTCATCAGTAAGCGTAACAAAAAATAATTTCATATTACAAAGAATTTAAATAAATTATTGGTCTAGCGAAATAATATAATATAATAATAATAATAAATAAATAATAAATAATATAATATTAATATCCGAGAACACAGAAACAAGGCTATTGCTGAAATCCGTTTCGTAGTGGGTAGTGGGCCGATCTTCCAGTGCGCTGACTGTAGCGTTCACTCACCACAGTGAGTCAGCTGTGTAGTCAGTGCAGTGTGGGAGAGGCCTGTCATGTCGAAAATGATTCAAATAATTATTGCGATATTATCAATTAAGCCTACTAATTATTTACAAATGGCCAATCTTTTAATTTTGTTGCTTTACAAATTTTCATAATTTTGTGTATGTGTGTGTGTGTGTGTGAGGGTGTGTGTGTGTGTGTTTTTTTTTTTTTACTAAAGTAGAAAGTTGCAATATTTGTTTTGAGTTCAGCTCTTTATCAATTTAGCGTCTTAGAATTTGTAACATTACAATATTGCTTGATAAAAATTAAGTCAGATCAGAAACCTAGCATAATTTTGTCTGTATTCTGAGTCGTAAAATAGCTAAAAACGTGTTTTTAAGCGACCAAATTTTCAATTTTTTCCCGAGGGTCCCCGGACCCCCTTCGCTGGGGGGGCCTACCCCTCAGACCCCCCTCGGTTGATCACAGCACAGCCCCCCCCCCTTTGTATCGGGCTGGATCCGCCCATGTTCCATAATGCCATCTAAAAGTGGAACATATTATAGAACGAACCATGTGTTTATTGCCCATGATTAAACAAAATCGTTTGGTTTTCAGGTGATGCTGCGCAGAAAAAGTGGAAATATTTACGAGATTATTTCCGAGCTGAGTGTGCCAAGACACCGAAACCGAAATCTGGGGATCAAGGAGGAAACAAATTATTCAAGTCGAACTGGCCACACTATGAGTCAATGAAGTTTCTCCTAAATCAAATGAAGAATAGATCTTCCACTGGTAATCTTACTCAACGCACTTCCACTTCCTCACGACCTCTCCAGTCACAAACAAATTCTCCGCGATCAATAAGCCCGACTGGTACTATCATGGTTGAACCAGTAGACCAGGTAGGTGAATTTACAGAAATGAATCATGGACCTGACGATGACAACGAAACTGCTGCCGATGACCTTGAACAAGAAGCGCTTGATGAAACGTTTGTTGAAGAACCTAGATACTCCATTCCTAGCAGAAAACGAAGAAATCGAAATGAAGCCATTGGTAACGCTTTTATCGAGATTGAAAAACAAAAATTAGACATTTTAAAGGCGAGAAAAGTTGAACCAGTCATTGAGCCAACCCTAATGGATGAAGACAAAAACTTCTTCTTTAGCCTGCTTCCACATGTCAAATCAATCAGACCAGAGCGTAAATTGCTCTTTAGAGGACAGGTACAAGATTTAGTTCAACGTTTTGCTTATTCTGATGACTACGTCTTCCGACCTGTCTCAAACAGACCAATCACCTCAACCAACACTACTAGTAGAAGCACACCATCGACGCTTGATTCTTCGCTCGAATACTTCCCAAGTGCAACCTCAATTGAAATAGAACAACTGCAGGCGAATGACTCTCCTGTTATGACACAGCCTCCTTCCCAATCACTACTGGAAGAAAACCATCAGTATGAAGAAGACTATAGAAAATACCACAATTTGTAGATGTGATTTCAGTTCCTATCATTGGTTTATGCAGTTGTAATTTTCTGTTAAAATTTTGCTTATCATTGATTATTAAAATAACATGTTGTAACAAATGCCTACGTATTTATATCCTCGTTATTTTTTCATTATTTTTGAATTTTGTAATTTAGAAATACTTGTAATAACATTAAAAAGTTATCATTTCTGAAAGAATTAAATCATTGAAATGAGGTCCTTCATACGGTTCAAAAAAAGTGTATCAAGAGTCACAGCTTCAATAACAACATTCGGGCTACTGAAAGCTGTTATAATTTTCAGCCTAGGATTAAAAATTGACATGTCTGAATGATAAGTAATTATCAACACTAGTAAAATTTCAAAACCCGTATAATCAAACTAATTATCAATTAGTTACCGTAAACGAAACACTTTTTTTTGAGGGCCGTAATATGAAGGTAGTAACAAGATATTAAAATAATAAACAAATCAAATTTATTCACCAGAAATTTATTTACAACAATATTACAGCAATACAGTTATCAAAGTTGTTAAGTGTTGAATTACACATGTCATTTACCAGAGGTTTTACACACAGTTTGTGTTCCGTCACAGTTAAAGCTCTTAAGATCAATTAAGATACATTTTATTTACAATTCAAAGCTCCTTCAATAGTAAAGTATAGATTAAAAAGTAAAATGAAAAAACAAAATAAAAATTAAACTGTTTGAAAAACTTAAATGAAAACAGTTTATAGAACTTGTTTCTCTTGATTCTCATGGCACCTTGTTCTCAGTTTTTAAATTCTATAGGATTCGCACTGAAATACATTTTCAGTAAGTCACGTACTTGTTTTGCATGTGTTGGATGACGACCTCTAACACAACCATGGTTCAAAGTCATTTTGCTAGGAAATGGTATAATCTCCTTCAAGTGATGTTCGATACCTTCACGGTCAATTATTGCGTTTTGTAACACACAGCAACATTTTATTATCTTGTCGGCAGTTGTTTCTTTTGTCTCTATTGCTTTTGAAAATATTCTCCATTTGGCATACAAAATTCCAAAAGCACATTCCACCGATTTTCTTGCCCTCGAGTGTCTTTTGTTGTACATTTCTTCATCGGGTAGTAGGTTAGCCTCATTGTAGGGTTTCATTAGATTTTCCATCAAAGGATAAGCATCATCTCCAAGTAGAACAAGAGGAGTTTGAATGTTTGATAAAGGTAGAGTCTTATAGGGAAGCTGAAGGTCGTTGTTTTTAAGGGTTTGATAAATGTCGGATGTACGGAATGTTCCACCATCACTCTGTTTGCCAAAACCTCCTACGTCTATAGTAGTGAAACGATAGTTGCTGTCTGCCACACCTTGTAAAACAACCGAAAAGAAATGCTTATAGTTGTAAAACATTGTGCCTGAATCTGCTGGTGCAATAATCCTCACATGTTTACCATCTATACATCCTATACAGTTTGGGTAGTTCCACATTTGTTCGAAATCTTTAGCTATGTTTTCAAAATCCTTTGCAGTTGGTACCGGCATATGTATAGGTTGCAACACCTCCCACAAAGCTTCGACAGTCTCTTTTACAATACTTCCTACGGTTGAAGCACCCATCCTAAATGAAAAAGATAGGCTCTTGAAAGATGTGCCAGTCGCTAAGTAACGCAGGGTTACAACGAGCCGTTCCTCCTGTGTAATGGGATTGGAGTGCAAATTACACCAGTTCTTCTGCAGTTTGGGCGATACTAAACCTTCGATGTAATCAAATGTTTCAATGCCCATCCGAAGGTATTCAAAAAACCTTTCTGGGTAGTTTCTCAATGTTTTGTACAGGTGATAAAACTCACCATAGTCTTCTCTTTCCATGTTGACAGGATGCACTTGAAACTCACGGTCATTTAACATTAAAAACCACTTCATAGCGTTACTTTCAAGCAGCAGCATTTCATCTAGTGCTTCCATGTTGAACGACAACAAGCTACTAAGCGTATAAGCGTACAGCGCTATTGTGTGACCCCCTCGTTCCAGCCAGGTACTCATCTAGTAAGCGAGTAAGCTACCATCCCGGCTACCAGCGTACATCCCGGCTCCACCCTGTTTGTACCTTTATGTTCTGGAATCATACAATATATACATAGAAATTTATTTGGAATTCTTTAAGAAGCAAGTGATTTTTAAATAAATATAATCGAGCTTGACTTGGGAGAAATATTATTTCTAAAAGTAAAAATAAAAATACAGAACACAATTCTCACAAAAATACGTTTATTTGTCAAACGCGTTTCAACGTCAAAGTCGTCATCTTCAGTGACACATGAGCTACAACTAAATTAACTTAGTTCGCCATTAATTTGATTGAAGTGCTACTTTTATTTAATTTAAAAAATTCAAAACTAGTTAGAAAAGCAAACGAGAATACAAGCAACTGGGAATGGTCAAAAATTTGATGATCTGCACGAAACACATTTTCGTTTCCATTTTTCTACATATAGGGAAGTGCCTTTACAGGTTTTGTTAATTAACTTGCCTTAAGTTTCCTCCACCCCCTGCTATAAATGAAAGCTATAACACTAAAGGAAAGACACAACAAAACAATAAATTCTTCCAGAACTTTAAACTAGAAATGATTAAGTAATAAGTAATGATAGGAATTTCCTTGAAGTAAAACTAATAGTTCTACTTATTATTAGATACATAATATGTAACATTTATTACACAAGTAATATTATTCACAATAAGCTCAAATAAAAGGCCATCTCATGTTTCTATTTAGGTTAATATTAACTCAAACAACCGACTCATGAGTTCAGGTTTTTCATTTAACTGAACAAGCAGGAGGTGTCAAGCAGGAATGATAAATTGATAATCCTTGATACTCCGCCAGCTTCCACCTGGGCTTTCATAAATGATGAGTTTACCTGCATTTTGTTTATTTGTGTAGCCAGTTTTATGCAATAAAAAAGTGCTGCAATTTGAGGAAAATTATGGTTTTAAATTGCTTGAATTCAATATTTGTATAATGTTGTATGAAAGATAGCAAAAACCCAGCTAAAATGTTAGCCCAGAATCAACTGTTTTAAATATATATTAAACTAGCTGACCCTGCAATGCTTCGCTATTGCATAATTATTTTGGTAAAATAAATCCGACAAATGATGGTAATTTTGTGTGTCATTTATACCACTTCATAGCTGTACACCATTTACATGTCGTCATAGGACCTAGTTCAACTGTTTTATCTTTGTGATAATCGGTGTTGCAGTTGTAGTGAAACCCTGACATTGATTTTTCAGAGCATGGAAACACCTTCATGTGATATCTTTTAGAACTGTATGACGGCAGTCATTTTGACCTGGGGATTTTGTTGACTGTCCTTTTTGGAAGCCTCATGATGCAAGGCAGGATTTTTTTATTGTATCTTTTGACAGACTCCCTATGTGCTTTAGCACGAATAGTATTAGTAAAACGTTTCGGCGTTTTTTCCCACGTTTTTGGGGGGTTTGAACAATGGAACAAGGATCTGACTCAACAGTATCAGATGACAAACACGGTTCTGTCGACAGAGACTGAAAGTTTTGGGGATCATTGTCTTAAAGCTGCTCAATTTCCCCAATATTATCCTCCGCAATATAAGAGGGAACGGGAGTATCAGGAATAGAACGCGGCGAGACGTGAGAACCAGAGGGTTCTATCTGCATTTTCCTCGTTTTTCATTTTATTGCATTAACATGCACATAAACCCTATTCCTACAAATATCTAACATTTTAAAACGAAAATTAATAATAGTTTAATAGCGGGTTTAGAGGAATGAGAACATCAAAATGATAAGCCCAACTGATGCACCAGTGCCTTGTGGTCAGTGAGTAGGAAAGTGAAAGTGAGGGAGGGGCGGGAGGGGCAAGGTACAGTTATTTGTGCCAGGTTTCTTGTTTCAAGACTACATGCATTTTAAGAAATTGTAATCAGTCTGTAGGCAACAAAATAAAACAATCCAATTTACCAATATTTTAAACCCTTCAAAAAAATTTCGTAAGACTTATAACCGTACAATATTTTGTTTAATTGGAATATCTATCTCATAAATAGTATATATTGTTTGAGATTTCACCAAGTTTAGACAAATCGTTTATTAGATATGATGATAAATATATAGATCGGGGCAGCAAAATATATAGATAGATGCCCGATCCGGGATTTGCATGGATCGATAGAGAAATCATAGTTAAATGTATATTAACCAAAAAAATATATCAATAAATATATTATACTATGTATTTTTATGGGGACTTTTAGTAACTTTGACCCCCAAACTCTCTAAAATTTATAATTTTTTGAAACCCTTTCTTATCGAGCACCTAAGGCCCTAGAGGAAGCTACATACCAAACTTCATTCCAATCCGTTTGGTAGTTTTGGAGAGATCATGATTTAGTAAATTTGACCCCCCCCAAACCCCCCTAAGATTTTGAATTTTTTTAAACCCTTTCATAGTGAGCACCTATGGCCCTAGAGGAAGCTACATACCAAATTTCATTCCAATCCGTTTGGTAGTTTTGGAGAGATCATGATTTAGTAAATTTGACCTACCCAAACCCCCCCCTAAGATTTTGAATTTTTTGAAACCCTTTCATAGTGAGCACCTATGGCCCTAGATTAAGCTACGTACCAAATTTCGTTCCAATCCGTTCATTAGTTTTTCAGATTTCGTGATGAGTCAGCGAGTGAGTGAGTGAGTGGTATTTGGCTTTTATATACATAGATGAAATCGAGTCCTAATAATTTTTCTTATTACTTTTATTACAGAAAATATAATACTTTTACTAAGAAACTCTTCTCAACTCATAAGTTATAAAACACTTCTGAGTATTTAAAACAAAGTTGTAACTGCAATAAAAATGTATCAAAGATAGAAATAAATCTAGTTTGTTCTTTTTTTATCTTGGAAGTAATGAAGCCTTAATATATGCACTTCGATTTTTACATCGAGAATAACATTTCCAATGTTCCATAACCAACAAGTTAAATACCTCTTCCCAGTTACTCGTGTAAGTTAGAAACTAAATTACGAGTTATCAGTATACAACACATACCGACTTACAGTATTTATATTATTTATGTATAAATATTTCAAAGACTACGGTTTTAATACGTTTCTCTCTACGGATTGTTGCTGACTTAGTTCTAAGTTATCTTGTAACTTTAGAAAAGTTCTTCAACCGTTAACAAACCGAGAGTAAACAAACGTGAATCAAATGTGTAGAGAAAATTGAAACATGATTTTGAAAACCTTGTCACGTAGTAAATGGGAGACACAAACACGATCCGTGATACCTACAAAACGTTGTTAACGCGTATTATCTCAGCTGAGGCTAAATTTGTGCTTGTTATATATTAAGTTGAACTTTTATTCCGTATATCATAAACATGGCAAGGTTGCTATTTTATTCCTTATTTATTGCTAAAAAAATGTTCAAGCCATGTTAGAATGGCTTAAATTGAATTATAATTTACTTTTCGCTGTTATTTTGGTACTATTTCCACTTGAAACTATACATTTCTATTTTAATTGATATTTTTTGATATTAAATAGAGCAAAGCGTTTAACTTGGAATTATTTGTTAACGTTATTTTAATTGCCGACGATCCTCCTAGTTTAATCAAATTACTTTCGGTTTTTACTGCACGTTTCAAGTTAGTTAGCTTACATTCTAAATTATAAGTTTCTGTTACAACATAAACGAATAGTTAAAGCCTGTAGACAATGAAAACCTTTAAACCAATTTCTAACCACCAATAATTACTTCTATTAATTAGCAGCGGATTTTTAACATTGTAAGTCGCTCACTAAAAATTGCACGCTATTACAGTAACGGCTGAATGCTTAAATTAATAATCTCTTGGTAAATGGTCCACTCGCTTAATTTTTTTTTTTGTAGAGATAACACTTTTTTATATTTACTAAATCATTTTGAAATAACATACATTATTATTTAAAGCAGTTTCAAGTGTAATATGTGATTGTAAAACTATAATTATACATTTTACAAACACTGTTCGTCACCCAGAGCTAATTTTTATTATGTTTCATATTGAGTAACCAAGATAGTTTTGATGTGGTGTTGACGTACCTGATTAATTTAGTCATAGATACCTGGAATATTTCCTTAAATTAAATAAATCAACAAATTTGATAGGCTACTTCATCTTATTTTACTAATAACGGATTACATTACATTCACCAGAACGGATGTACACCTAAGCACTCGATTGAAATGGGCATGACAATTGTTGTTGAAACATTTTGAAGATAAATCGATAACAAGTGCTAGTCAATAATTAATTATTAGTAAGCTAAAGTATGGTATAAAGCAATAAGATCTAAAGTAGTCTTCTAACCAATATATTGATTTTGAAGAACTATTTACAAATTTCATGTCGCTTTAAATCATAATGTTTTCGACTTGTGCCGAAGTAGGCCAATCGGCCGCGTGCCGTGTCGAACCCAAGCCGAATAGGAAGCCGCGCTGCCTGGATCAGTGGGCACAAGCCTCAGGGCTATAAAATACAAAGGGCTGAACCAGTCCGCTACGGAGAACGTTCCCGTGACCGCCACTGTGATGACGTCACGGCGCGGCGGTAATGCCTGCTCTATTTCCAACGCTTCTCATAAGTATTCTCTGCTACAATAATTTAAATTTCTTATCAAAGCTGTACAATTTTTATAATGTCCTCTTCTTTATTTAGTTTTAGTATTGACACTACCCAAAGCAATAAGTAGACAGTAAAGAAAGATGTAAGAAGAAGACAGGGTTACAATAAAACTAACTAATTTGTGGGTAATAAACCATTGTAGTGTACTAATGTTAGCATACTTTTAATTTGATTCTCCGAAACATTTCTGAAAAATAAATACGAAATTGAACAAAATGTGTCACATTATTGAAAATAATTATATTTATTACAATAAACCACTAAAACTTGAATGTCATACTGCAGTTTAATAAAACATGTGTAATACTTACAAAATAAAACACATAAAATTTATAAATACTTACACATAATGAGTAGCTTATATGCAAATATGCACATTGACATAATAATTACTGCTGACATAAAATATTAAAAAAAATGAAACTGCTTTAAAGAAATGTTCCTTCCCTAGGCCTTAGAGAATAGTTAATTTAATAGTTGAATTTAAACATTTCAACTATTTTCATTTAAATTGACACTGTGCAATTTAATTTAGTCTAGATGTTTAACTTAAAATTGTGTTTAATTTTTTATTTTTGTCATCAATAATTTTATTACTCTAGGTTTAAATTTGATTCTAATTATTTGTATATTATATATTTATTTATATCTAATTATTCTGACAATTTCAAGTGTATTTTGCTAGTAAAGATTTTTTTTTACATTTTAACTTAAAGCTGCAGAAGAAACTACTTGAGGACCTTGGTAACTTTTTAACTTAAAGTAATCTTGCTTGCAATTCTTACATTAAATAAATAATATTTTTTAATGCTTATTTTAATTTGAAGCTGAGTACTTAAAATTTGTTGTTTATAAATTTTGAGTTATCAATAATTACCGGTACTCTAAGTTTAAATCTTATTATTATTTATACATTTATTTATATCTCATCATTCTGAAAATGTTTGTTTTAATGTATTTTGTTAGTAAAGGTGTTTCTTTGAATATTCAAGTAACGCTGCAGAAAATGTTACTTGACAATCTTGGTAACATTTCATAAAGTAATCTCGTTTGCAACGTGACATTAAATAAATAAATACCTTACTAAAACGGTCTGCTAGTAACTTGACTGCAACGCAACAACATGATATATTACCAAATTAAAAGTTTCAGTAATGTCGTCTGCAACGTTATATCAAATAACACGTGAGAGCTAAGGCGAACCGTGCTTGCGCGGAAAGTCATGGCACCTCAGTGACGTCACATATGAAGGATAAATATTTTCATACAATAATCTTCATAACGTAACTTAGCAATTGGAGCAGATTTAGAAGTTGGTTATGTAGAAGTACATTGAATGTTGAAGTCTATATTCAATGTCCTGGGGTTTACCTTCAGTTAAGAAAGAATTTTCAGGAAAATTTGGATAATTAGTATTTAAAAATCGGTAATTTTAATTAAATTGTAGTTTTAAGATATCACTTTAGAATATTTAAAAATATATACAATAGGTAATATTTTTCCAATGCTTCAAATAATGAAATAAAAATTGTTATTCCTGCCTTGCTTTTGTTCCTCCTAGAGACCGTCTTTGCTAGAAGTTTGTTTATTTAACAGTATGCTAAGCTTACTGTCTGCCAGCAGGAGATGAGAAATAGCCTACACACAATAGCCTCACTGATTGTCTCTATCACTACTTCTCCTTGGCTGCCTAGGAACGTTTTCCAAAGTGCTACTAGATGTGACGTTTTGCCAGAAGCCTGGTAAAATTTTGTCTTCTTGTTCTGTATCAAAAGTTCTTATAGGGTTATAGACTGCTCTTGATGTTCCAATACGAAAATACTTGTGTAAGTAAAGGACATTAAGAATGATTTGCTTTGCTATTTCAGGCTGTAGCAACAATTGTTTTCTAAACACCATAAATCACGCTGAACGCATTTTTAGAAATAATTCTGGCTAGGCTCACTCTAAAGTTTTAATTTCTGTTCTTTGATACCTTTTGATGAGTTGATTGAAAAGGTTGCATAATGTTTTCTTTTAACGGGAAAGCATTATCCTCTACGAAAACGTAGGGAGCAGGAACTTGTTGACCTGGTAAAACCTGGGGCATTGGCAGGTTCATCGTGTTATCAGCAAGGCATTGTTTGAATTGCGTACTGTCGAAAACTCTTCCATCTGAAATTCTCCCCTGACAACCTAAATTCGCATATATAAAGTTTTACTTAGCATCAACGACATCAAAAATGACAATGCTATGGAATCCTTTATAGTTGAGCCGCTGTTAATTGGTGTTTGTTTAGGAATGTGCTTTCCATCCATGGCACAAACACAATGTGGAAAGTTACATTTTTGTTCAAATTCTCTAACATCGGCTTTCCATTGGTCATTACTGATCGGAATCTGTAAATAATACCATTTATTTATTTTAAGTAACTGACGGAGTTAC
>JAGFPH010000751.1:307803-359590 GCA_018207615.1 Philaenus spumarius | reverse complement strand
GTTTACAGAACTATGTGCTGGCAGTAGAGCTAAGATTAAAGCTATCACAGAATCACAGATATTATTACAAAGAACATATTGTAATATAATTGTCTTTGTATTGCAGTAAAAACTAAGTAACGGTTTTAAATATAAATAATAAAGAATTTTACCTATATAAATGTATCTTCAGTCGAGACAAACATTTATTAGTACAAGTAGAATCATTCAGTGTTAATATAATAGCATTTATTTAACTTAAAACATTATAAGTCGGATACAATCGTACCAGTATAATAAGAAGAGGCGAATTTATAGCTAAGTTACTGACTATAAAGTTAACGAAAGAGAACTGTATCACTGATAGTCGATTTAGGTTATCAATCCCTTAACATGTAAACAAGTTTAAGTTACAATAAAAACAATGTAAAAGAATCAACAGCTATAATTTCGAACGAGAGAGTATACATGTCGTTATTTACTGCCCTGGTAGAGTCAAATACGTTTAAGTCATAGTTTCAAAATATCAAATTTGCAATAATAATAATTATACCATTATGACTAAAGCACTAAAGTAATTTAATAATACATTGAGGTGTTAATAATGTATATTATATTACCTTGTAGAAAAAGCTCTTACATTGTTTAAAGTTAAATAAATATATTTTGAAAACTTCTTTTACAAATGCATTACACGGCCAAATGTATACAAAGAAAATCGCGCTGTCGTAATATCACACAGTTTACATTTGCCAGTCGTGAAAACATTTATACTTTGTTATTAATAAAACATTTTTAAAGTAAATAATTAGCACGATCATTAAATGTTTTATTATTTAAAATCTAAAAAGATAAACTGAATTAGTAGTTTTGATCTTTTAATTAATAAATAGGTTTATTGTCATTCCTGTACAAACTACTATGAAATCCCCAAACTACAAACATTAAAAGAATGTGCACGTAAAACGTATGCTCTAAATTGTTAATTTGCGATCTTGCTAACCTTAAACTATTTCAATAGTTATTACAAATTAGGATAGCATTACATTTTGTTTAATAAATCCAAATAAAAATATATTTTAAATATATATATGTTCAAACATATTTATTTGAATAACACTATACATTGATACAAACACAATCAAAATAAATTTGGAATACATTTAATCTAATTTCAGCTGAACTAAAATGAAACTATAATTTCATCTTATACAACAGACCCGTCAGTGCAGGTTTTACTGTTTAACTGAACAGAGAGTGTCAGAGATGATAAATGGATAATCATTGACACACTGCCAGCTTTCACCTGGGAGTTTTTACAAACGATGTATTTCCCTGCATTTTGTTTATAGTGGATACCGTTTACCTTTATGAAATAGTATTTAGCAAAGAATAGTGAATTTGGTAATTTATAAATTCAAATACTGTAACGAAACCAAAATTCGGCTTATATAATAAACAGCAGGTAAATCTTATCATGGTTCATGTCATAAACGACCAGTACCTGATACACAAAAAATCTCACATAGCACATTATTTTCAGATTTCATAAAAAAATTCCCGTTATATAGTAAAATGGATTTAAATTCAAAATTATAAAACAAATTGGAAATCAAAAAATCATCGACACACCAAAAATTTAACAACACAGGTCCTGTGTTATTAAATGTTTGTTTTCTTTAAACCATAAGTTATACTAGAACAATTTATGTAATTTTAATCATTTTAGTCAGGCTATATTCACTACGAATTAAAAAAATAGTGGTTATTTCTGAGTTAATATAACTTGTTTATTAATGTTATCTATAGATGAATATTTAATATTTAAGATCATTATTTATCATTATATGATAGAACCATGACAGAAGCATATTCAGTTTATTACAACCCCAAATGAAGAAAAACCGATTAAAAGGTTGAGAAGGGAGAAAAAGAAGCATTGTTGTAGGAGGAAAGAAGAAGAAGTTTTTTTTTTGATTATAGGGACTCTTGAACGAACCTTTGTAGATAACAGTTGTCTATTTCTCGGCAGAAACAAATATACCTAATTATTAAAAAAATCATCAAGAGAAAGAATCAAGTTCCTATAAAGTCACTGAAGTGTTAATTAGGTATTGTTAGCTGAGAGATTATATATTATTCAGTAACCACACCTGTATTACATTACAAAGCAAATATTTAATAAACCAAATTACCCCTAGTGCTGGTAAAATAATAAGTACACCTCCTGCTATTTTGGAGGAGTTAAATCCAGTTTTCTCTACTTCAGACCCTTCACCCCCTACTTCAGACCCTCTACTTCAGGCTTCTCTTCTTCAAAATTAAAATTATCTACCCAACAACTTTCATATACTTCCATAACCTCAAAAAATAAAAAAATTTTTTTTTTTTAAATAACCTGTTTTAATTTAGTTCCACATTTGTTAATAATTTCAATCATTCGATAACCATCAATCATCATTCATTACCCTAAACCTAGAATAAGAACTTATTATGTATTATTGTTTTACATTTAAGTCCTTTTTTTATTGAATCACAATAATAAATCGAAAAGACATTACTACCAGTTAGCAGGCAAAAATTATAAACTTTGAACCCGAGATCTTTTAATATTCAGTTGTATTCATTTCGTATTATTAATTTAATAAACCATATGTAGTGACATTCCACAGGGTATTTCTGCTACTTTATAGCCGCCGTTAGAGTGATTACAAAATACAATTTAAAATTTATAACACTAAAATACTAGTATACAATATACTTTTGGAAATATTTAATACTTTTTGATGCCTGTTTATTTATCTTATAAAAGTCATAGTTTTTATGTCGGTTAAAAAAGTACATGAATGTTCACCATAAAAATATTTAAAATAATAAAAAGCGAATACACACAACAAAGTGATGTAAGATTTAACTACAAATAATTATAATTACCATTTCACATGGATCAACGTTAGTCTTCAAATAATTAACTTGTAAAAAACTTTTAGGTTGATATTTTGAAAATTTTCTAAACTGGAGCCGATTAAAATTAGTTCGTGGGTCCGGTACTCCTAAAATCGAGAAACCCATTGACAAGTCAAATGGCTCTAGATCGGGTCATTTTCAAGATAACAAGCTGAGACTCAGCATAAATGTTTAAAATATATATTTTAACTCCTATGTCAAGTTTCAATTCGATATATTAAAATTCAGCCAATTTAGAATGAGCCAACGCTTCATATATGAATGAGATTTCAACTTTTAGTGATTTCCCCTGCTGCAAAATACATACCTGCATTATCGATTTTTTTCCAGACAAACCATTGCTCGGAGGAAAGAAATATATATTACCTTTTTATTGAAAAATACTTCCCCTATACGGTGGTATTTTATAATTGTCTTTATCTAAATCCCAGCTCGAAATATTAAAGATAATCGAAAAAAAGTTTTTCGATTTGTTTTTCGACTTTGGGAAATCGATGGACTGGTAAACTTTTTTTCTGTTAATCTACATACTTTAATGTACTTATAAAAAAAATATCAGCCGTATTGTAAATTACTGGAACTTTTTTTCTAAAATTACCCCTACCGACTGGCCTAATGAGCAATCATTATAATCTAGTTTTATTGTTTTCTGTGGTACACAAGAAAAACCAAAACTAACTAAACCCTAGTACAATGTATATCAGTTTAAATCATATAATATAACGAATTGTTGAGTACAAGTTTCTCCAGAGTATAACTCTGTTTGAATTGTATCTGACATAGTTCTAAGTTATCACGTAACTTTAGAAACGTTCTTCTACCGTTAAGAAGCAAACAGTAAACTAACGTGGATCCAAAGTCTAGGGAAGATTGAAACACTATTTTAAAACCTTGTCACGTAGTAAACGAAGGACACGAACTGACATCCTTGTTTCTTACTAATCGTTTTAACCTGTGTTATCGTAGATGAAGCTATCTTTGTTTATGGTACAATGTTTTAATTTTAATTATAATTCATGTATAATACAATGAGCTGTTATTTTGTTCCTAATTCTTAGGTATTGAAGAGAATAAAAGTGCTGCTCTATCTTTACGGGGAACTTTAAAAGAACTATACAAAACTCTTATGCTCGTTTTATTTTGAATTAAATCTACCACGAACCTAATAAATAGTTGAATTGTATAATAGTAGAATAGTAGAATTTTTAAACAAACACCACGCCACAAACTGCAAAAACACCAAAAATTCGTGTTTTAAACTTTGGCGACTAATTAAAGACCCATCTGCAGAATTATAGCTATTTCTTTAGTCTAAGTTTTGTATTCACTCCAAGTTGCACCATAATCATGTGAAAATACGTGAAAGCTATTCAAGTAAAACCAAACTTAACTAAGCGATTGTTCTGTATGTCTGTTGATATGTAAATCGAGTTTCATAACAACAATATTACTTGTATGAAAACAATTGAAGACAGTACACAGTTTACCCTACACTAACCTAACCTATATACTGATATACACAAACGCAATATTACTTTTTAGAAACACCTACTAATGCAAAATTAAAAATACCATAGTGAAAATAATAAATAATTTAGGAATAATTTAAAACACTAAAAGATAAAAGATTAATAAATTTAACAATGACAACATTTAGTTCAATTAAATAAACCATGTTCTTTATCATGTTACACAAACGTTTACAACTTGAACTGTTCTATTGTTAACTTCAGTGTACGTGTCCGGTTTGTAAAATTGTTGTCTCCAACCTTCGGAAACTCGTCTTTATGTTAGCTGTTCTTCGCTTTCCATAGACAAGTAGAATTAATATTCCATTGAATGTTCTTCGTGATATTACACATATTTATATTACTGTCAAGTTATATACTCTTTCTCAATATTTTATTTAAGCTTTTCAATAAAAATTCGGTAAAAAGTAGGACAATTTTATTTTACTATACAAGTTGATGATAGTCCATGGTCCTGCTTCTCTTTAATATTCCATTAATATTAATACAATATTTTTAGATTTGGAAAAGTAGAATACCAAATGTCCTATTAATAGTATTACTTTTAAGTCAAATACATTTTAAAATTCCGTTTATTTTAAAGCTTTATACAACAAAGATGAAGTTTTTTTATAATGTTTATAGATATTTTCAAAAACAGTTTAACACACAAAATTATATCTATTCATAATTTAGTCAAATATAGATACAATAATATTAAGAATTAAATAACCTGCTTCGTAGGTATTAATGTACAAATTTATCAAAATTCGCAATGTATGATAAGATACTTAGTATAATGCAGACCTAACAAAAAACAAAAACCTGAAACTTATTTATTCCTTCATTATTTCCTTTGAGAGTCGTACAATAGAGACTAAGGGATAAGTGAAAACTTATTTCACATATCCGGTCTGAGTTTTAAAAGCAAATTCATATAAATATAATTTTATAGATATTGAGGATTACATTGCAAGAAGTTAATTTAAATGAAGAACCTGTTTTTAGCTTTCAGGTAAACTATGAACTTTAATTCAAACAAATGTTTTATCATTAAACAGGAAGAATCAGCCGTAAAATTATTGCATTCATTGAAATAGTGTAATACTTAACGAAGTAATTCTGCCCCCATGGTGGTACAACATTTGGTTTAGAGTTTGAAATACTGTGTTTGTCAGGTGTTTAAGATCTAAATAAAATTAATACAACACAGGTGGTGGGTGGGGAACAAAAATATGTTCAACAACATTTATGTAAAAAAAATATAATAATACATATATAATGTAAAATACAATATATGTTTTCACTATTTGTAAAATAAATATATTTATTACATATCGTATAAATGGGAACTTTTCTTAAGGGTGGTACCAGGTTAGATGCAGTATACATCCTAAACAAGCATTTGAAACAAAATTTGATGTAAATTAAGGGAAAGTGTTTGTAAAGCAATCATAACATAATTCTGTATAGTTACCTAAATTCTTTTAACCATAATATGCTCCTAGTTTACTACAGGAATAGGAGGCATAAACTTACATTAATGTTTCTACACCCCATTATAAAAATAAACATGATAATCATAATTTCAGCATTTTTAGCAACGTATGTTTACTAACTATATGGTCATGTGTGATACATAGTGTGATGTGTTTGAATAACATTTGTTAATATACACCAATTACTTATCTGAATGGCAACATGGGTCGTATTAATTTCAGACGGTCGTAGGCCATTGTTTAGTGAAATGGTCCTCAAGCACTTTTTGCACTCGAAAAGTGTAAGGTTCGAATCCGTAGGTCTCTAAACATTTTAAGATTATGGTTGGATTTAAGACAACTTATACTGCAGTTTCCTGGTTTTACTTTCTATTTTTACTTTCTAAAAGACAACATTTTGTTATATGGATTTTATAAAATTACGTTATATTCATTTTAAAACCTTTTAACGAAACTTGTATGCCAAGTTAGTGAGTTATAATGCGATAAAACCTAATTTCATGTTTCGTATTTCAATGTTCACAAAAATTATAAAGAATCTTAGTTTGGTAAAGTTTTAAAAGTTTTACTTTTATTTCAGGAGTAAAGTTCCAAACATCGAGGGAACAGTAATGGCCCAAGTATTATTGGTGTGGTAAAACCATGCTAAAGACCTGTAAATGTTGTAAAATGGCATTTTATCAATATAAAATAATTCTGTTTTTATAGAACTTTAATGGGCTTGGTGTAAAATTACTAAACTATTTAAGAGAGGTTGTGCACTTTGATCATTAATAGGACTACTTGATCTAGATAACCACGTTTTAGTCACAATCGTATAGAGTTGAGATCCTATGATAAAATCTTATTTTTTCTATGGATTTACCAGTTACCATTTGTATCTTTTCGAATTTGTTTCAAATCCAAAGTTCATTTCTCGAAAACATCAGGGGTTTCCATAATCTATTTTCATTTTTTTACACAGAAATATATTTTCCACAATTCAACCAATGTATTATGCTTTTGTAACTATGAGTAGAATTTGCTTTAGTTTATTTAAGGTATTTTTTTTAAACATTCCATTACAAAATAATAAAATAAAATATAGAAACCTCTTGGAGTCTATCAGTAATGTTGTCGTAGCCCCTGACCTGGATGGTCTCTCTCGGCTTTAACTCACGAACAGTTGCTGTTTCAAATAAATCACATTGCTAAAGACAGCACATTGTTTTGTCACTTGCCTTTGGTCCTAGAACATAACCAGTTCTGGTCTGACTGATTTGATTTAATTTCAATGTTTTAGGCTTAGCTTGCTTTCTTATTTCGCCTAGAACTACCTTCCACTGGGCTTCCGCTTATTCCTTTCTCTGTTCGTAGTCGTAAATAACTGTTTTTCTTTTTTGACTAAAGGCGGTTGCGCGCTTTCTGGGAACAGTCGTGGCGTTATCACAAATAGCTTTAGTTTTGTTTAATTCTTACCTCTACCACCAGGGATCAAGAATTTTTCTTTTCTTTTCTTGTTGACCCTGTAACATGCTATATGAAAGCTACTCTCTGTGTTTTTAATGAACTAGAATATTAATAATTATAATAATAGTTTAACTTATTATAGGCAACAAATTTAATTTCAAATTAATTGCTATTGTTTGTAATTTGTATTTTTTAAATTCTTAAATATTTTGTATTCAAAATTGTAGAATTTATAAAATATAACACGCATTTTGACTTTGGCTATTTTAACTGACCAACTAAACAAGATAAAAATAGAGTTTGGCATCACTTGGCCAAATGATAGTGATTTTTCGATTTAATACTACAAATTAGCAGAAAAGTCGCAGCAGTCTTTGCATTGTTTTCATTTTGTTTTCTTTTTTTTTACAAATTACACAACTGTCACTCGTAATAATAATAATTTCAAACTAAACTAATAAGCACAAAACAAATTTGAAATAATGCACTATTGCTGTGAACAGTTGTTAACGTTAAGAGTTTTTTTTCGAATTTTCAACAAAATTTACTTGTGTACTTTTATTTTTAAATTACCATCGATATTAGTTACCAAGGATAATGTGCATATATATAATTTTAAAGAATATACTACAATCTGTAGCAATAAAAGCGGTATAAGAATGTTTAGATAATAAATATCTACGGATTGTTGCTGACGTTTAAGTTACTCGTAACTTTAGGAAAGTTCTTCAACTATTAACAAACCAAGAGTAAACAAACGTGAATCAAAGTCTAGAGACAATTTATTGATAGCGGGATTTTTAAATATATTAAAAGGGAGATAATAACTCTGCCTTGCTTTGTACAAACCATCGTTTACGCGTATTATCTTACATGAAGCTCTTTTTGTGTATGTTACAACATTTTAACTTATGCAAGAAATATTATTATTTAAGTTATCGAACGAAATACTAATATATTTTCTTTAAAGACAATGTACAAACTTTAGATATTAATAAATGACTTTAATTTTACTGTCTATTTCCTTTAAACATATTTAAATTTCTATGTATTACAATTCAATTATGTAGAATAATTTATTATCCAGATGTAAAACTTATTTGGAATGTACGAAAACTTACAGAAACTCCAAAAATGAAGAAAAAACTGCAACCGCACCAGTCTACTACAACCTAAAAATTTGCCTGCCTTGAAGACATTAATATACTTCTAAATTTGCGTAGTATACAATAAATATAAATGTATTATGAAACTAAGAAATACTTACACACTTTTTGCAGGAACTAGTATTTTCAACATTATAAAAAATGTGTATTGAATTTGTATATTGTGCATAAATTATTTAAAAAATAAATTATTTCTTAATAAACTAATTTTGTTTTATTCAATTCTGATTAATCGTCGACTGTGTAAATGTAATTTGAAATTAGTAGTAGGATTTGTGTTTTAAATTATTGATTGTTTTTTGAAAATAACTGAAAAATAAGAAGAATATCTTTATAATATGAAAAAGACAAGAATCAAGGAAGATAGTAAATAAATATTGATTCACATCGTTGCCCACTCGTGTTATGATGACATTTTTAACAATATTAAGATTGTTAATAAAACATTAACTACTAAATTCTAAAAGAATTTATAGATTGCGGAAAATGTATTTTAGTGTCCAAATATTGCAGACATATTGTTAAAACTTTATGAGTAACTAAAAATAGTTACTACATAAACAGTTTGTAATATTATTACTGTACGGGTCCACAAGTTGACTAGACTCAAGTATTAGAATATAAAACATTTTCTAAACTACTAAAATAAAATCTGGTCTAGTTAGAAGTCGCAGTTAATTTTATAAAATTATTTAAGCAAGCTATATAATGATTTATTTAAACGTTTTTAAAATTATATATATTAAAGCGGTTCTCATTTTTTAAATCTAATAATTCGTTTAGTGTTTAAAAGTTGGGCGAACAATTTGGATCAAGAACTTGGAGAGTCATTCTTTGTTTTAAATCATACAATGCTCCTGACATTCTTTAAACATTTCACTGCATTTTAAATTGAAGCAATTTTACACACAAGTTGACCTTGAGATAAGAACTTTTCTGTAAGTATCTCAGAAGGTTCTAGCGACCAGATAATTAATCAATTGACGACCGAGCTTCATCGAGAACGGTTACCGATCGCGAATGTTTTTTTAAAATGTGTCCTAGTTTGTGTTGTGTTTGTGTGTTCGCTATTATATACATTTGATAATAACTGATAACTAGTCGAAACTCGTCATGTAGAAAAAAAAATTATCTAAAAGAATATAATTAATAGGATTGTTCGACAGCATCTCGAAAAGGTAATTATAACTATTGTTCCAATAAAGTCATGCACAGGTAATTTAATTTACAGCGTTTTAACTAGTTGTCAGGAAAACAGAATACCTTTACGGTTATTTTAGAAAATAAATTGAAATACCTTCATTTAACTAAATGAGTTTACATGAATAATTTACGAAACCGATATAACGTTTAGTCAGCAAACAAGTTGATTTTCAGATAAGGTTGTTTTGTTAATGATTTTAAAAGGATCTGATCTCGTTAATGGTAATTTAAAATTTTTATGCAACATAAATATATTTAATTTAAATTATTTGAACTAATTGCTGATAGTTAAGATTGCTTTCAGAAATCATATTTAAATATAGGTGGTATTTAAAGGGAGTTCACATACATGAAAGGAAAAATAGCGTAACTATTGGTGTAGTTGATCCATAGACTTTATTATTATTAGCTTACAAAATTATATTATTAAAGAATTCTAATATTTAAATAATAAATTTAAATTATAAGGATACATGTGTCAAATAATAATTATAAAAGGTTCACCAACTAAATTGAAAAAAATGTTCTACAAAATATATATAATCCTACACATTACAGCATAACTGCATCAAGTTGTATCGTGAGAATGAATAAGTATACTATGTTGTCCTTATGTTATGATTGCTTTACAAGCACTTTGACTTGATTTACATCACCCCTTGTCAAAAGGACTGAGATAAAACTTGGGTTTAGGATTTATAACCTGAGTCCTTCCTCAAAAAACGTTATTTATTTGTACATATGATACATGTTTTCTAAACCATAAGAGTCTTTCAGACCACATATTAGTGTCTTCTTATAATGTATGTACATGACAAATTTAAAATACATATTTCAATTGCATATTTTAATGTATAGTTAAATATTTTATTATATTCGTATTCTCATTACAATTTCCTTGATAATATTTGTTTCCATTCACTTTGTATTAATATAAAATTGTATTAATAATAGTATTGCAATGATTATTTGCTTTATTCTACACATTTTATCTAAATCAGTGTGATCTAATTTAATAGTAGGCCCTAACATTAGGATGTATTTGAAATAATTTTGAAAGTATCAATGAATTTTGTAGGTTTGATTAAATATTAACGTACATAAAAGTAATATCACCTAAGTAATCAATTTGTATTCTATTGTTTCAGGTCGAATAAAATCAACATATTACTAATAGACTAATAAAGAGATTACATTTTTTTCAAACTTGTGTAATAAAATAATATTAAAAAAAATCACCCTTTTCTACTAAATAAGCTTCTTTAAGATAGGTATAATAACAATATCTTTATAAACAAGGCGTAGAAAAAATGAAATAAATCATGGGCTTCATAAAGTTCTACTGTCTAAGCTTCAGAAAGAGACGAAGCACTTTTAAGAAGGATAAGTAATAACGTTTCCGAAGATTCCAACTAAAGATTTGCAATCGTGATGGGTAAATTGAAGTCGACAATAGACAAATTTCTGTTCTTTAGTTTTAAATTTCAAGTTGTAAACAATTGTGAAATATTCTTCAGAACTTGATTTATTTAATTGTACTTTTCATTAAAGTGCATTTTCATTTTATTCGATGTTACATTTTTACAAAACGTGTCTGCAGACATAAATGTCTATATTTCCTAAATATTTTCCTTTCGCTGGGATTCAGGTCGTCATTATAGATTCACTTGAGCAGAAAAGGAAATAAAAATAACGTTACAATGTATTTTAAAACCAGCCAGAAACAAGCCAACTGAATAATGTTGCTCAGTACTTTTTCCTGTGATACATAATAAACCTTTTGATAAGGTTAATAAAAAATCTAGAAATAGTTATTGTAAACAACTTTGAAACTTTGTTTAAACTCGTTTAACTGTTTAAATTCGTGTTTTATACTTGAGGGATGAAGTATGTGCAGTTGAATAGTAAATATACATTTTATAAATTTATGACAAAATGTTTCAGCTTTGAAATGCTGTTGCTGCGTTTCCTAAAACTCGTACATTAGGATAAATTACCTTCAGATTAGTTTCCCCTATGGAACTACTATAGAGTACGAATTGATTTATTGTATCCGAAGAAAGCTCTTTCACATCAGACCTGTTACAAAATTACTTTCACAAACAAAATATTGTGTTTTGGAATTAATTACTGTTTCTTTTATCTACACTGACTATGTAAATAAAATTGAAGTGTCTGTCTGTGATTTCAAAATATAAGCTTTTCTCTAAGATCATATCGTTAGTCCCACATTACAAAAACCTAAACACACATTTATAAATTTGTTGTCTGTCTGTCTGTCTGTTTGTTTGACCGCGCTAATCTCCAGAATGGCTGAACCGATTTTGACGAAACTTTCATTAACATGTAGAGGACTTTTCAGAGAATATTTTAAGCTACTTTTTATTCCAAAGAAAATTTTAAGTTCCTTAAAAAAATGAAAAAATATAAAAATGTCTACTTTTAACATAAGCTAAAATAGATTTTTTCAAAAATGTTTTAATAATATTGTAATGTTTATTACATATTTCAATGCGTTATTATCAGCAATTTATAACGTATTGTGTAAGATATTTTATAAGGAAATATACTATCATGTAAATGATTTACAATGCAATATAAAATGAACCTACTGTATTACATAATATTCCTCATACGGTTATTTACACTTTACCAAAACATGCATTTTTTTTGGTATTTTGTAGCTGTCTGTCTGGTTGTTTATCCGGGATAATCTCCAGAATGGCTGACCAAATTTTGACACAAAATTTTCATTTGAGGACGTTTCAGAGATTAATCTAGGCAACATTTTATCCCGGAAATATTTAGGGTTCCTATTTAAAAATTGAAAAAATATAAAAATTACGGTTTTCGTAACCCTAGCGAAGCTGGAGATACCAGCTAGTCTTTAATAAACTTATATTGGATGTATAAATGTTGTCTAATACAAGAAAAATGTTTTTACTTATTTCGCTTACACATACTTTAATTATAAAATATTTAAACTTTAAAATTAGGATTTGTCGAAACCGAACTTACTAAACTAGGCTCGAACAGTGTTTACAGATTTGATTTTATTTAACGAAAGACATATACAAATCGTTGATTGTTGTTTATAAAGTCAAACTATTTATACATTGCTTTTTCCGCTCACCAACCCCCTGCTAGCACAAATGTAAGCTAAATAATTAATTAATAATACTATTTTTAATATAATAATACTAAAAGCTTACATTTTAGGAAGGATATATTGTTCTAATAATATAGTCGTGATACAAGTCTGCACAATGATTTCGGTTCAATAGAGCGTGTATATTAAGTCCCCAAAATATAGATATTTTATAAATTAATCACTGCATTTGTTATTATTATTTCTGCTAAGATGCTTGAAACATTTGTCTTCTTGTTAATCCGCCTTTCTTAGCTTTGTCTTTTCCTCGCCTGACGCGTTTCGGGTAGACCCCATCTTCAGAAGCTTTGTTTGCTACTATCTATGCTCTACCATTGTCTCCTATTTATACTTGTTCTCCTCCCCCACCCCCTTTCAGCCTGTTTACTGCCTGTTCTCTATTGTTTGTAAACAAGTAAACAACTATTCATTTTATATCATTGACCTACGTGATATATTTCTAGAATTTTCCATTTTTATATTAATTTTATATTTTCAAACATAATGTTAGATCCGATGCTAAATATATTGGTCAAACTGGACGTAAATTAAAAACTAGATATAAAGAACATATAAGATCATTTAAATATAGTAAAAAAGATTCAAATGTCGCGAATCATTTAATTAACGAGGACCACAAACCTAGGAATATGCAAACATCTATGAAATTAATCCCCCAATAAATAAAGGAACAAGGCTTAACATAATAGAAAACATGGAAATATTTAAATTAAAGTTAAAAGACAAAAAAAAAATAATAAATGAGCAAATTAACACACAATCTAACATTATGTTTGAAAATATATGTTGAATATGTTTCTGAAATCTCGCGTCACGCAACTTTTGCATAGACACAAGTCAGAGCGCGGAGAGGGAATAAGGCAATGCATAGTTGTAGGTTATATAGACAAGTAAGCGCGTGGGGAGGGAATATGCGATACTTAGTATATAATAATACGTTATTATAATATTATAATTATTATATTATAATAATATTATGTTACTAGTGGACCCAGCAATGCTTCGCTATTGCTTGATTTAATTTAAAGTTTAAAGTGTAGTAAAGTTATTCCATTTCATTACATTGACTTAAGTGATCGAATTGCAAAATGGTTTCTATACCACTTACAAATATACTACCCAAATTTAGATTTATAGTTTGTAAACCTTTATAAATGACACAGTAAATCTTTTGTTTGCTTTTACCTAATCTAAAAAAAACTGATAGTTGTGAAGAATTGTAAAAAACCTGATTCTAAATTAGCCCAATTGGTTGCCAATAAACGTGTTTTGGTTCATTGTAGGCCTAACCTAAAATTATGATCAGTTTTTGATCAAAATCAGTTGTTTTATGTATAATATGTACCAACCAATGTTTCAATATAATTTGAACAACTTACCGTCGTCAGTAGTCAAATTTGCCGTATGTACACGACGGCCGTTTCGGTTATTCAGCCATTATCAAGTGGTTTGGAGGAAATACTCCGTTGTCATGGAACACTTAACACTTAACACATAACACAAAATTCACAAAACATTAAAAATCACATTTGTTAAAAACATGTCCGGTGGGCCCACTGTTTCGCACTGAACTATTTCTTATCTTAGATAAATGTAGGAACTGGTTTGTGATTAGGAAAAGTAAGAGAGGGGAACGGTATGGTCTATTGTGTTTCTGCTATTATGGTATCATATAATGAGTTCGATTCGAAATGTAATTTTTCGTTAAGTATTGTATCTGGATTAGTTTTGAACATTTTATATATCTCGTATTGTTCAAGTGCATTCATAAATTTTCCTTTTTTACAGTGGTTGAGTATTTTCAAGTTGTCATCGATCGTTGTATATTTATGGTTGTTTAGAATGAGATGTTCGGTGTATTTCGATTCAACTTTTCTTTGACGTAGCATTTGTTTGGGTGTCGGGATATGTTCTTTGAACCTCTTTCTAAAGGTTCTATGTACTAAACTTAAAATACATAAGATAACACAAGACATTCGATTTAATAAAATGTGCGTGACTAAATCGTTAGTTCCCAACTATGTTCGTGTAAATATTAAAAATAAATCTACTTCAGCTATAAGAACCAAAAATGCAGCGGAGCAAATTTGGATAAAAAACGAAATAAAGAATTTATATACAAAAAAAGACCGACTTAATACATTATTGTACAAAACTCATTTGGAACTATTCAAGACTTTACATTATGCAGAGATTATATTATTATTCCAAGAAATTGAACGCATAATACAGCCACATATTATTCGAAAGATTACTACAGTAAACAAGAAACTAAATAATTTAATTCATGTGCAAACACAGCAGGCACAAACAATCCAATGCAAACACGAGTTCTATCCCAGAACCATAAATTTAACAAACATCAACTTCGACAAACAAGAAATGAATTTACTAGATAAGGGGTCTCAAACACAACGTTATCAGAAAACAGGACAGATTAAAAGATTCTCTTATTGATATTGAATCCGTAATTCAAACCTTGCCTAAGGATAAACAGAATCATACCCGGATACTCATAAATGATAAAGTCAACTCTGTCATTAACACAAATACTGAAATACCTAATATTTTGAACTCCTATCATGAAGAAATTGTAGCTATAAGACTGCGCAAAAAACTTCAAACAAGTAACACAATTATAACAAAGGCGGACAAAGGTAACACTACTGTGATCATGCATAAAGACGACTACATCCATAAAACGTTACAATTTTTTTAACGAAAATAAAATAGCAGAATTAAAAAACGACCAAACCTCCAAATTCCACCAACAAATCAAAACGGGCATTAATAAATGCAAACACTTGTTCAGTGAGGATGAAAAGAAGTTAAATAAGATGATCAAACCTTTCGCACCGCTATTGAGATCATTACCAAAAATGCACAAACCTGAGCAACCAATAAGACCATTAGTTAATTTCAGAAGTGCAACTTCATACAGATTAACCAAAACATTGGATAGATTGATTCGGAAACATATTCACTTTAATAACAGTTACAGTTTAAAAAACAAGCAAGACCTAATTTCAAAAATAAAAGACATACATGTTAAAACTGGCGCATAATTGGTTTCATTTGATATAAAAAATGTATTCACCAACGTACCAGTAAAAGAAACTATTCGCATATTAACCAGCGCACTGAAAACCAGCAAAACCATGAAAAATGAACAAATTGATGAACTATCTGATTTACTTAATATTTCTATCTCAGAACTATTTTCAATTCAGTAACAAATATTACGCCCAAAACAACGGATTAGTCATGGGATGCCCTTTGTCGAGTATCATGGCAGAAATATTTTTAAATAATATAGAAAACAATAGCATCATTAATATTAACAATAAACACAATAAAAACATCGTCTACTATCATAGATATGTAGACGACATTATTGTTATGTACCAAGGAACTTGTAGACAAATTCAAAGTTTTGCAACATACCTCAACAGCATACATCCAAATTTAAAATTCACAACCGAAATACAGAACAACAATTCAATTAATTTTCTAGATCTAACCATAACAATATTGAATGGCAACCATAATTTCAAAATATTCAGGAAACCCACTCACACAAACCATACTATTCACGCCACCTCTAACCATCCATCTTCCCATAAAATGGCAGCCTACAATAGTTTCATACACAGACTTCGCAATAGACCTATGACACATGAAAACTTTCAAGAAGAATTCAACACAATATAATATATTGCCATTAGTAATGGATACTCACCATCCATTATTGACAAAATATTTAATAAACAAGAGAATAAATCTACAAGACCCAATACTAAATCTGAAAACAAGTATATTGTTTTACATATCACAAGCAAATAGCATACAATATAGGCAACGTTTTTCTTAAACAAAGGTATTCCCCAACGTTCAAAACCAAGAACAATTTACAGAGTATTTTAAACTCAAAAAAAGTGAAAGGTGACAAATTTAACAGCACAGGCATTTACGAAGTCTCTTGCACTGTTTGCCCAATGAAATACATTGGACAAACAGAGGTAGATCCTTTAGAAAGAGGTTCAAAGAACATATCCCGACACCCAAACAAATGCTACGTCAAAGATAAGTTGAATCGAAATACACCGACCATCTCATTCAAAACAACCATAAATATACAACGATCGATGACAACTTGAAAATACTCCACCACTGTAAAAAAGGAAAATTTATGAATGCACTTGAACAATACGAGATATATAAAATGTTCAAAACTAATCCAGATACAATACTTAACGAAAAATTACATTTCGAATCGAACTCATTATATGATACCATAATAGCAGAAACACAATAGACCGTACCGTTCCCCTCTATTACTTTTCCTAATCACAAACCAGTTCCTACATTTCTTTAAGATAAGAAATAGTTCAGTGCGAAACAGTGGGCCCACCGGACATGTTTTTAACGAATGTGATTTTTAAATTATTTAAATGTTTTGAGAATTTTGTGTTATGTGTTAAGTGTTAAAAGTTCCATGACAAAAGAGTATTTCCTCCAAACCACTTGATAATGGCTGAATAGCCGAAACGGCCGTCGTGTACATACGGCAAATTTGACTACTGACGACGGTAAGTTGTTCAAATTATATTGATTTATAACAGTAGTCGGAATGGCGAATAACAAGATAAGTGAACCAATGTTTGAATTAAATTATAATTCTCTAAGCATTTTTCGTTGATTTTTGTTCGTGTTTGTTTTCAGTTTGTCAATGTAACCTAAAAAAGCTAATAATCTTCAAATTTGCATTTTTAGTTGATTTTTATTTACTTTAAGTTGGTCAATCTAATCTAAAAAGCTGTTGATTTTGAAAAAATAATAAACTGATTACAAATTTGCTAGTAAAGTTGCTATGGTAATGCATGTAAACAAACATGTGTTACTACGCATTTTAAACGAACAGCTGATTTTGTGCGTTATGGTCTTTGAGTACATACAAAAGAGGCTGTTTAGTTTTTTCCAAATTTGAAACTTTTTTATGAAACTTTTCAAATTTTCCTTTATATAAAAACCTAGTTCGGACTATTACGAACATTTTAAAACAAAAAAATAGCGAAATTGGTCCAGCCGTTCTCAAGTGATGCGCTTACAAAGGAACAGCAAATCATTTTTAATATGTAGATATAATAAGTATGCTAAAAATAGTGATCATTATAATGTAAGCGTTTATAATCATTTATTTAGTGACTAATGATTGTGATTGAGGTATTAGTGTATGCACTCTCCATATAATTCTAAGAAAAATTCATTATGGAAGGGGTAATTATAATTATTATAATACATGGTCATTTGATTACTTGCATAATTGAAGTGATAACTTCTATTGGCCCATTGGACACTTTCGCTTGACTATGTATTATATTAATTATAATTAATGATCCCTTACATGTTGAATTATCCTTAAAATTCTATGTAGAGTGCATACACTAATACCTCACTCAAAATCATTAGTCACTAAATAAATACTGCTTACATTGTAATGATCACTATTTTTCACATACTTATTATAATCTATATATATGTAAATCTCGTGTCACAGTGTTTATTATCGAACTCCTCCGGAACGGCTTCACCTATTTTTATGAAATTTTTGTATATATTTGGTAGGTCTGAGAATAGGTTGTAGGCTATTTTTTATACACCTAGGTGATAAGGGTGGCTCTCTCCAGAATTTTTATTTTTTAATTTTTTGCACAAATACCACTCACTCACAATCACGAAATCTCAAAAACTACCGAACGGATTGGAATGAAATTTGGTACGTAGCTTCTTCTAGGGCACTAGGTGCTCGCTAAAAAGGTTTTTAAAAAAATTTGAAATTTTAGGGTGTTTGGGGGGGGGTCAAAGTTACTGAAAAAAACCCACCGAACAGATTGGAATGAAATTTGGTATGTAGCTTTCTCTAGGGCCCTAAATGCTCCACTCACTCATCATGAAATCTCAAAAACCACCGAACGGATTGAAATTAAATTTGGTACGTAGGTTCTTCTAGGGAACTAGGTGCTCGCTAAGTAAGGTTTAAAAAAAATCGAACTCTTAGGGGCTTTGGTGGTAAAAGTTACTAATAAGAACTATATTGTGTAATATATTTATTGAGATATATATATATATATATATATTGTTAATATACATTTAACTTTGATTTGTCTATATGTGCAAAGCCGGATCGGGCCAGCTAGTTATAATATAATAATATTAATAAATAATAGTTTTTTCAAGTTAAGGTAGTTATTTGATATTTTGATGAACCATCTAACAATGAATTTCTTGCAATCTAAGGAATTAGAACTATACGCTAAGTTGCCTAAGAAATTGAACCCTTAAAGTGACAAAGAAATGCATTTATTTAGAGAAAATATCATATACATATTTTAAACCATACATGCATTTATTTAGATAAAATATCATATACATATTTTAAACCATACTATGCAATTTGTTATAAAGGGCATGCTTTTCAAAATGATGATATTCCCAGCTACGCAGCTGGTTTATTCTTACCATTGACTATTGAATGACACTCAGATTAAAATTGGCGTGTTAAACTATTTTGAAAATATGTGGAAGCATTATAAAAGCTATATCTTTGATTGAAATCAAACGTTTTTGAATAAAAATTATTTTTCTTAAAGTAATATTGTATAAGAGGACAACCGGTTTTAATTTCTACAGGTCAAAAAACCGAATCTGGTCACCAACTTAATAATCAAATTTGTGCACTAAAACATACTTCTCTTGTTATACTTTGGCTAGACCCTATCTTAAACAGATATTCCACCACATAAATTTGGTGTAGGGATAGTAGTCATGTAAACTTATAATATAAATACCTTTATTAACATGGAAAATAATAAATGAAATAAAAATCTGTTCTATCTGACATAGCGAAGAAGAGATTAGCTTAAAAACCTGTTTCCGAAGATTGGAGATAGCAGTTTTACAACCCGTACACGTACACAGGCTGACAATACAACAGTTCTTTAGCTTTAAACGGTAAGTTGTAAACGTTTTTGAACCATGCTATAGAACAGGATTTATTTAATTGAACCTATTGTTGTTATTTTTAAATTGATACAACTTTAATGTTTCGATGCTTTAGTTTACTTCTTAAGTTAATGACTTTTGATTTTACATTACTAGAACTTTCTAGAAATAGCAAACACAATGTTACATTAACATTTAAATACTTGTCAGTGTATTCCAGAATACAGACTCATGTAGCGGTAACACTTACTTACAAAGTACTGTATTTATAATTTTTGTTTCATAAAAAGGAATGGGTTTAGTGAACCTAAAAGTGTAAAACGGGAAAACATTTGTTGAAAATAACGACTTATTCAAGATACTTGTTTTGGTTTAATAATTTATTATGCTGTAACAATTATTGTTATTTTTTAAATATACCATAAATCACCGTAAACTTTACTTTATATTTATAAAATAAATTAACTAGTAACACATCTAAACTTCTGTCTACAGTATTGAGACATTTTTGCACAAATGTTAATAAAGTTGTGCATTCAACCAACTAACCATCCAAAGTTATGGCAAGGATAACCATGACAAGGATAAATTATAGATTGGTTGGTGGTGACCAATAAAAGGAAGTAACGTCTCCCAAATACGGTTCTTATGGTACAATGTATGAATAAAACAGGTATTTTACATAACCATTTAGTTCCATTATAGTTTTTTGTAGGAACTATTTGATATATATATAAAAAATGGATAATTACATTTATTAGTATCTAATCTATGGTTTATGGAATCGCTAAGTAAAACTCTCAAACGTTTTAGTTAATATTTTGAGCTGTACAAATTTAAAATTTTCTTGAGGGCAAGGGCGGGTAGGATATACAAGTACCTGAAACACCATAGAGCTTTCAAAATTTTAGCCCCAGTTCTTTCGGAAATAGAGAGGGGGAACTTTTCTACATCTTGAAAACTTAAAAAAATGTTCACACAATTCTTAAAAAAAGTATTTTTAGTGTAAAAATTTCAAGTGATATCCCACACGTCAGTACCAAACAGAATGTATCCTCATGGTTACCAAACTTTAATCTCAAAGTATGTAGTAAATTGTTTAGATAATTTTGTTTGTCGTAATATTTGCAGGTTAGCATCCTCTGTAAATAAGTTAAATCTCATTATCTCTTTCGGAGTAATTTGGTAGTGATAGAAAATAAGTCTTAAAGTCTTCATTTTTATTCAAGGGACCCTAAAATTGTACATACCTGATCACAACACCTCGAGTCAATAAAAACAAGCTTACAAATGTAAAAGAAGACATTTTTGGGGCTAAAAAAATGGATGATGATTTCCTTTCTGGTTACAACAGGAATTAGTGTGACTTATAACAAGCTTTACTTTATTTTCAATGTTAGTTAAAATTCTTGAAGAAATAAATTTACGAGTTGGATTTGTTTGAGGAAAGTAACTTTCTTTTTTACATTGGATACGTACTAATTGTCTTAAGTTTTTTTATCGTAAAAAAAGTTTTTGTTTATTTTCCGTGTATTTCTTATTCAGCTTGCAACTCAATTTAGCTTAACTCCATGTAATAGCTAGACACTCGATTTAAATAACAATAGTCATACATAACACCAGGTTAATTAAGTTTAAAAAATAATTTATTAAAACAATTAAGTTTTGTTTATTCTTAAAAAATATAATTTACGTATTGTTTATAGTACAACTTAGATAGATCAACTTAATATTGGACAAAGCAATATTACCTAAAAGTGAAATAAAATGCTACTTCAATTCAAATGGGATTTATAAAATGATTTGTGATGATTGCCCTAAACTATACATCGGTCAAACAGGAAGATCGTTTAAAATTAGATTTAAGGAAAACATACCGAAAAGAAACCTTATCCCAGTTAAATCAAAGTTTGCAGAGCACCTTTTAGAAACAGGCCACAGTTATTCTAATATATAAAATAATTTACAAATTTTACATAAATGTTCCAAGGGGCTAATCATGGATGTTCTAAATATACAGACAAACTGTTATCGACCCATCTGCATTGTTAAATAAAAAATACAGTTTCAGTCAAACACCATATTCGACAGCATTCTTAGATTACAACCCCTTCAGGAACAAAGCACTAACCCCGCATCACAAGATCTATCAGTACAGACCAAATAATGAAAGAGTGAACACGTTGCGTGATTTTCTCAATACATTTTAATGAAATAGTGACAATATGCAAAGTTTTAAGTGTTATAATATATGTCATATTTGTTGTAATATGTGAATATGTGTTGTTTAATGTTTGTTATAAAAAAAACAATAAATAAATAAAAAACTGACCCGCATTTAAATAAATGCAATAAAAGTTATTGGTTCGAAAATGCCTGAATAGATATTCGAAACTATCGTCACCAATGTGTAAATAAATTATAGGACTGTGAGCGGATTATACAAAAACATAAAGGTATTTACTTTTACATTTATATATAACCAGTCCATAAGGCAAAACAAAACAACATGAATTCATTTATATAAGGTTACAAATTAAAACCAGAACTAAATTAGTATTATAATTACTTTAAACAAAATATTTAAAGCAATAAGAGTTACTAAACTACATTTAATTAAAATCTTACATAATCCCTAATCACATGTTTTTATAAACAAAATATACACGATAAATACATCTAACCACCAGTCCACAAGCATACACACAGAATATGTTTTCCTTTATCCACGCATAAACACATTATTAAGTTAATACTTTAAAATACAAAATATACGGGAAAATGTATTCTTATTTTTACAGTTTTCAATATTGTCATTGATCCTTAACCCGTGTGCAATTCTTCAAGTTAATCAGCGTCTTTAAGTTGATGAAATTACGTTGGAAGATTCCGTTACATACAGCTCAAGCTAATATAAAGCGTGTTATTCCAAGGTTCGGCTGGCTGATCCAATGTTTGATCATTCCCTTCTATTGAAAGATTCCGTTACATTCAGCTCAAGCTAATATAAAGCGTGTTATTCCAAGGTTCGGCTGGCTGATCCAATGTCTGATCATCCTCTCCTATTGAAAGATTCCGTTACATTCAGCTGAAGCTAATATAAAGCGTGTTATTCCAAGGTTCGGCTGGCTGATCCAATGTCTGATCATCCCCTCCTATTGAAAGAGTGTGCCATGCATTTAGCATATCTTCAGCTACTTGATAAGTATAATGATCCGTCAACATGTTTATGTAAACATGTCCCCCTATTGTTCTATAAACACAAAAGAAGTGTTCTTATTCCAAAATTAAAATCTAAGCCTTAAAACGAAGACACATTTTAAAGACTCATCACACAGTGCACACTATGATACAATAGTTCTAAACCATCTTCCTCTTGCCACGGATGAGGCATTTACACAATATAAAGCTACTAGTTTGGAATTGTCACTTCCTCACTGCTGTTTTTGTAGTAAGTTACTAAAATGTATTACGAAAGATTGGCTGCACACTATTGAACTGTTATCATACCCGTTTTTACACAATGGGTAAAAACTAAATTTATATGCGAAGAAATTTTTCGATATATTCATGTAAACAGCTGATTAATTAACATTATTTACATTCTTACAACAAAGTTTACGTTTGCACCAATCTTTTCAAGTAGCTCTGAATATTAATTGTCAATTAAATATGTGCAATTTATGTACATAATGTTAAAGAATATATTACAAACTGTAGCAATAAAGCTCGCACATGTGTTTTGCAGAGAATAATTCTGCACGGATTGTTGCTGAAGTAGTTCTAAGTTATCACGTAACTTCAGAAAAGTTCTTCAACCGTTAACAAGCCAAGAGTAAACAAACGTGAATCAAAAGTCTTAGAGAACATTTTTTTTGAAAACAAGATGTTTAAAACCTTGTCACGTAGTAAATGGAGGACAGAAACTCTATCCTTGTTGTTCACGCGTATTATATCTCAGTTGAAGCAATCTTTGTATATGTTACAAAATATAACTTATAACTATATTTTCTCTCTTATGTAAGAAATATTTAAAAGTTATTAAACTAAAGATATTTGATTGTTTATGCATCATTGATGGAATAAATTCTATCAGTTTATAACATATTTACTGTTTCATACCTGAACTAATTTAGATGTGAATGAATTGATATTTTTTACCCGTTATTTCCTAGAATCTTTAAACGTATTTAAAATTCTACATATTATACCTCAATTACTGAAAACATTTAACACTCAGGTAGTAGAATAGAACTATTTGAGGTGAATATAAATAAATGTAGCTTAAAAAAACTTCAAATAGGAATAATAGACTGTGAACATTCGAATCCTCTACAAGATACAATTTTACCTATTCTTGTAGTGAATATTCCTTCCAAAATTTCATAGTAATAACTAAACAAAATAAATGTGTTATTAAATTGTGGAACACTGTACACTTTGAAAAAACGTGATGTTTTCATTTTTAACATTACGATGAATTGAGCATGGATAATATTATATACTTTGGCAGTTAATAGACTGTTGTAAGGGCTTAATTGCAGAGCCTAATTAACATGTTCAATTAATCACTAAAAAACACGCTAACAAACTTAGTAAATATTTATTTAAGCTATTATAAATTTAAATAAGAGACGAAGAGGTATCGAAATAATATGTACGTAACGATAATTCATGAATAACTAACATCTAATTTCATTAAAATAAATCAGCTATATCATGAAATTCAAATGATATATAAAATGTTTATAATTAAAAGTAATGTATGAACAAGTTTAGAAGGACAATGCGAAGGAGGAAATCAATTAGTAATAATGAGTTGAAGTTAAATTCAAGGCAGTAATTTAAAGTAACAGTAATAAATAAATCTACATTCTAATAGATAGCACAGGGTATAGGAATAAGAGTTGAAGGTGCCTAGGCAAACAACTATGCAATACGTGCTTAGATCGAAACACTATTGTTTTAAGATGAATGAAATTACAGACTGTTTGACATAAGTAGGCTAACAATGTTTATTCTAACAACTGTAAAGAAAAGTACGAAAGGAGTAAAAACTGTAAACAGATCATTAATACGACTTTTAATTTCAAAGATACTACAGACAAAAACATATAAATTTGTTCATAAATAAGTACAGTAAACAACTATTAAATAAATAATAATTGATAATAACTGAATAATTGATGTGCAAAAATGGCTTTTAAAAATCTTTCGGGGAAGGGTTTTTGTTGTAATAAGAAAACTATAATTGAAGTATATTTATTAAGAGAGTACATAGTATATAATATATTAAATGGATTTAGATTAATTTGTTTTTAATTGGATGGATTTGCAAATAATATAAATCGTAAAGTATTCAACAACATTAAATAATAATTTTACTAAAGTAGCTCGTAGAACTGTACAAATAATTGAGATTTAAATCATTCAAAATGGGCGTGATTAAAAATCAAAACCCAAAATGCTTCAGAGAACAAGAAAAAAGCCACATAACTCAAAAACGAGGAAGGATAGGACTCCATGGGAAACAACAACAAAACAGCCAACAATCATAAAATCGGCAAAGTTGATTTACGAAGATTTCTGAGGAAAACTTCTAACGTCAAAAACTCGAAAACTAGAGTAAACAAATCATGAAGGATTATGAGTCATCAATTCGACTAGATATGTGAAAGCAAAATCAGATCAAGGGCAATTGAGTTATAGGCTAGGTTAAATATATGAGAAAGAGTAAACATTTAAAAAATACGTAGTTAAGGTAAATAATAAAATTACTGCTATAATTAAGTTAATGGAATAGAAAATTTAAATATAATTTTCTTGTCTAAGTCACACCTTTTGCAAAAATATATAGCGAACATAAGAAATTACATAATTATATTTAAATAAGGCCCAAATATAAGTTCAATTAAATTGAAGAAAGTTGAATAGTTATATTCACATAAATATAAAAGTAGATTTATTTATAAATCAAAGGGTTGAATCAGTCGCAAAGAAGGATTGAAAATTTGGGCGTAATTTATCCATGCAAATAAATTTAAATAATTTATAAATTCATGTAAAAACTGAGGGGTGGAAATACAGAGATTATTAAAAAACAACATACTTTTTAAATAAATTAAATTCCTGATTAGTCCTCCCATGTGTAAATGTAAATTTAAATAAGTTGTGATTTTTTTAGGTTTATTGGGTTTGTCTTTTGAAAATATGTGGAAATAAGTCTTGGGAATAAGAAAAATACAAAAGCAAGAAGTTAGTTGAAATCGATCAACAACATGCCACTTCTAATTAATGATAGAAAGGTATTTTATAGTATGAGTTATTTATTTCAGACATTATATTTTACAGATTGCGTAGAATGCATGTACTAACTCTACATTTGTGACACGAAATCAGAAATAAATTACATTAATTACACTATTAAAAGTTTTTGACATTATTGTTGTACATGTACTGCAGTATAGCGATAACTTTACTCCTCAAAACTCGAACTACAATTACTGACAGGAAAAGCAATAATACTTGGGCCCGTTACTGTAATAATCTCTTGCATGTTTTAAGAACTAGACTTGCGTATCAAATCCAACGGTTTATATAATTTCTCTGATTTTTAGCAAAGATTATAATGCGACGAACTAAATTAGACCTGACAATTTTGCAATCTATTATAAAAGTCATGAAAAAACATGACACACAATTATACCAAAATACTAATGCATTGAATTGCTTTTTGAAATTATTAGCAGTTGCATTTTTTTAAATGTAATAATTCGTCTCAGTGATGAAAAGTCTTGTGAATGAATTCTGAACAACAATTTGGAACTCATTTTTACTTAAGGCAATCAATCGTCATTAACATGATCACATTAAAAATATTTGGCCATTATACCTTATTAAAAATTTATAAACAAACTTGAAACACAAATTTTCCTACAGATAAGTACTTTCTTTTAGCATCTGATACGATACACATTAATTATTTCCTAATTTTGTAACTAGTCAGGGAATATAAGAATACACGTTTACGCTCTTTTACGAAATGCTTTTAAATATAATTTTTTATTCAAAAGGGTGTAATAAAACAGCAAGTAAATTTAAGGGTGTTGTTGGACCACAAACCAACAGAGTTGTATTATTAGTCGCTTAACAAATGAGTATTACATAAAAAGTAAAGGTATACAAGTGAAACATTCGTAATTATCGGAGGTTCACACCGTTAACAACAACATTGTATACAATACGAGTAGCTTGCTACATCAAGTTGTAGAGTAAGAATGAATAAGTGAACCATGCTGTCCTTATATTATGATTACTTTACAAGCACTTTGCCTTGATTTACATCACCTCTTGTCAAAAGGGCTGAAATACAACTTGAGTTTAGGATTTATAACCTGTATCCTCCCTCCAAAAAATGTTATTTATTTGTACACTTGATATATGTCGGTAAAACTATTCGATTTTCACAAAAGCTTTTCACACCACCTATAAATTTCTTCTTAAAATAACATTTTGTTTTGAAAACATATTTTTTACAAATATTATCATCTTAACTTAGGTAATATATGTTTGCAATTCACTACTCACTAACATCAAACTATTTTAGGTTAGATTTTTTTTACAAAGTATTTGTTTATGACAATCTAATCGGACAACAGTCCCGAAAATGTAATAATGTATTATTAAAAATGATTAACTTACTATAGTACTAACTATATTAAAAGTCATAAATCTATATGTAAACCATCAAAACCCACTTTTGAAATAATCCCCCAAAACTTCTTAAAATTAAATTTAAAAGCTATTAAAAATAATATCTTGCCATTTATTTCTGCTATCAAAAGTTGTTGTGAACCTAATTAAAATATAGTAAATTACCTTAAGGAGGCGCTACCCTGTCCGCCATATTGAATCTGATTCCCATAAGAGCAATATGCTACAGAATAAGTCTTTTTTTCCGTTAATTCGTGGAATAAATTAAAAAATTTGATTTCATTTTGAAGTACTGTCATATGCGGATGTTGATTGCTAAATACATTTTCAAAAACCTTGTTATTATTTTCATAAACTTATGATATAAATAGTAAAAAATAGTAAACTTTATTAAATTTTTACTCAGTTGCAAAAAGAGATATTGCAAAAACCCTTAGCAATCAACACCCACAATATATTTTACTTTAAGAAAAAAAATACAGCTTTCGTTTTTTGACAAAAACAACACAAAAATATGCTTAATAGTGAAGGTATGTTTTGGTTATTTAACATTGAAATTGGTACCCAACTTCGCCGTTTTGAATTTAGGGAGCCGAGCCTTAAAAGGTTCGTCTTGTGACTTCAATTTTGGTCCGTGTTTAGTTTCGAAGTCGCAACTTCATCATCAGAACTTCCTTAGTTTGTTCATTACTTCTGCAGGAATCGTAAAATATTAAAACAATAGTCACAACACACAACACATACACAAACACTAATTAAAACGGTCGTGACTAGCAACGGTGTGCACTCAATAATGTCCGGCGTTTATTGAAAACAAAAGTTTACTCGTACATAAAATGCTTTAGTCACAGTTGGGTTATTAGTAACTACAAAAAGTACGGTACTGATAACGGCAAGCCATAACTTATTACTTAAAGGCTTAGTGAATTTTCAAGTAAAATTTGAAAAAATAAATATATAAAACATTACTCAAATAAAAATAAAATGGCATCTTTTGCAAGGAGAGAGAAAGAGTGGGAGTTACCAAACATATGTTTTATATTATTATTGTGTAGTGAAAGAAAAACATTCAAGTAAATTAAATAAATTTAATAAAGTGATAATCTACAGTCAAATTTAAAGTGATTGTGAAACAGGGAATATTCAAATAAAATGTAAATACATTTTAAACCTCATAAATGCATGTTAAGACATACCTAGAGGTTTAGTCAATCAACAGAAACTAAATCATATCCAGATGATATTTTTTTTTAATTTTAATTGTAAATTTAACTGCTTGTATAACTCTTTTTTTAAAGGTAAATTATAATTCATTTCTGCAACCTCAAAACGGGCTTACCATAGAGGTTGCAAAATATTTTATTTCCTATTCAGTGTGTTTTCTTAAGTTAAGTTTTATTTTATACTAGGGGAGACACCTGCATGCTCCGCACGCCAACCCCCGATGGAACCATCTAAAAACAAATGTTATGTTTTATTTATAATAAAGGTGTAGGATTAATAATAACCTCAAAACTAAGATGGTAAATAATAAATGGTTAGGTTTTTGATTAAGTGTAGACCTGAGCCTTACTGGTTCTTTTAACCTTTTGATTTGAACATTTAGCATTATTTACCATCTTAGTTTTGAGGTTATTATTAATCCTACACCAAAGAAACAAGAGTTTTTGAAACTTACAGCTCTCCTAGCGTCGAAACGGAAACACCAAGAATAAAAAAGTCTTAAAATTGCATGTAAAACTCAAATCCGTCATAAAAATAGGAGTTTCCAAATCCGAAAGTTTGCCGCCATATTGGAAAATGGCGGCATATTTTCGAAATTTGAAATTCATATTTGTTATGGCCACTAAGAAGAAGGAGAAGTCCCAAATTTAAAGTTTGCTTTAAATCTTGTACTTTTAGAGATCCCAATGGTGGCCCAGTTAAAATGTACACCCGGTAGGCCTATACTTAATAATGCACATTTACCATAGTACATATAAGCCCTTAGGAGTAAATAAATAATATGCTAACTCGTATATATAAATAACAAACATAATTTAGTAAATAAAAGTACAATTTAGTACCGAAAATCACGAAATTAAAAAAGAAAATTCCAAACTGTTGTAACTTTTGACCTGTTGAAGATAATAATTGTAGCTTATAATTGTATACGCTGGTTTTGGATTGAATTTCACTTTCTCCATTTCGGTTTTCGTAATGTTCAAATCCATAACTAAATTCAAATACTTTGACATTATGAATACTGAGAAAGTCTGGCGGTTATACGTTGTTACTATCGTATCAGCTTTTTAAACTGTCGTGTGTTTCTCGCGAAAAAAATATCTTGATAATGTATCGAAATAGCACTGTGTATAGTTGAAACTACCTTAAACTATAGAGTACTTGCAGCACTCTTTTGGAAAACAAAGTAGTAGTTGGTTCGCTTCTTTTATCAGCCATCCGCCATTTTGTTTTATTACATAATGATTTATCTCTAGAACAACTAAACTTATTGAGTTGAAATTTTCCAATGTAAAGAACTATAGCTTGAACGTTCAGAGGGTAGTCATATAGGTGAAAGGAAAGAAAAACCTTTCATCCATTTAAACATTTTATATGAAAATATTTATATATATATATATTTTTTTTTAAGTATTACTGTATTCAGGGTGATTATATAATGAGTGCGATAGTTCAAAGAGTAGTCATATAAGTCAAAATAAATTAAATAAAAACAAATAAAAATAAATAAAAACATCATATGAACATATGTCCTGAAACGCTTCTTTTACCAGCTATCCGCCATTTTGTTTTATACTATGTCTCAAAAACTGCTTAACGTGTCTTGAAATTTTGCACGTTACTCAACAATGTTAAGACCTAGTTTCAAAAATAATCCTTTTTTTAAATCATCGGTTCAAAATTTCAGGCAGGCTTAGTACTTGTTTTGGTGATTCATAAAATAACTGAAATTTCTTGATTTTTCACGATAATCAGTATTACAAATATCTTGTTCTCGCCTCAAAATAAAAAAATGTATTATAAAATCTCTGCTTCGCGGGAAACATTGAATCATGGATATGTTTTCCCTTCCTGCGTTTCAGGTTAAATAAGTAATACATGCTAAAGTGTGTAAAGAAACTTCTGTTAACGCCTAAATAATAATCTAGGTTCTAGAAATGAAAAGATTATACTATCTAAAACTTTAAAATGTGTTAGTATTGTGGCTTCAGCCGTAACAAGTTTAAAAAGTCTCCTTTAATAATCCTTAATAACGTCTCAAACTAATTATTTTTATAAGACTTAAAATGCATTTTCTAAAGTATTTATCATAAACATGTAGAAATATAAATCTTCAAATAGTAAACAAATTATGGAATGGTATGGCAAAACGCCGAAATAATTACACTTGTGTTATCGTTGTTGTAATTGTATTAATAATTATCTGTAAAAATCACAAATATGCTCTCTTTGTGTAAAACAAACCCCTCAAATTAAAGGTTTTACGGAGTTACAACAGCACCTAACTAAATCTTGATATTCCATGTCACGTTTTTACTACTCCATCCCTCACTTTGTACAGTATAAACAGTGACTACATTGGTATAAGTTACCAAATATTTGATTAATTTATAAAGTTTGATATTTGTTGAATATTAAAACACATTATTCCATACAAATATTTATATATAACAGATCTATAACCAACATTGATTGCTGGTAAAACAAGTTGTACAATTATTTAAAATCTAAATTAATCAATGATTTTTATAAATCTGTATTACTTTACAATGAATGTGCTTATACATATAATAGATTTAATAATTTCTTCTTTATTTTTAATTATTGTTTAATTCTTGAAGAAGAGAATAACTATTTGCAATAGATACATACTTGGCTATGAAATATATATATAGATATAGCTATTAATTATGCTATTAATATATACATTTATTTATTTTGTATTCGTCAGCATGAGCACAGATAACTAAGATGATATTTCTTACAGCACTACTTTGTAACTAAGAAGATATTTCGTAACTACAAGCCTGGGATTAATATTTCAGAGTTGACGGTCTTTGTCTACCAGAGGCGTTGTAGGCTTCGACAAATTGCAAAAACAAAGTAACAAGTGTATCATACTCATCAGTAGGCCTATTTAGTACGAGCAGTGTTTTCATAAAGTGTATGGAATCTCACATAGCAATCTTCCCCTCAACTTTGTGGGCATATATTAGCGACACCTTTTAATAAATCTTGCAGCGTAGTCACCTTTTAGACACATTTTGATGACTTTCTTGTGAAATTATTTAGTATTTTAAATATTAGTTTTTAATATTTGCGTATTTCGTAATATTGACGCCAATGTAAGAACTAGTTTAAGAATACGAAACAAGTTTAATGTCCTCGTACGTAAGAACCAAATATCAAACTACAGATTCTTAAATAATGTACCACATATTTTCATTCGATCAGCAAAACATGTATTTAAAATAAATTTGATTACATTAAAACAACTTAAAGCTTGTATTTTTGTATTCAAAATTGTACTAGACTACTATAGCTGGCCAAACGTAAACTGGCACTTGGGATTGGCGAGCCGAGGCGGCAAACTTATAGAGAAGGGAAGGTTAAATGTGCAGGTAAATACTTTCGGAATACATTGACTCAGGCACATCCAAAAGTATTTTACCGGCACCTTCACCCTCCCCTCGCCATAAGTCTGCCACATTGGATCGCCAAACCCAAGTGCCAGCTTACGTTTGGCCAGCTATACTAATGTTTACCTTTTCACAATGCATACAACAATTATAAGATCTCGGTCTAATTTAAAGATATTCTAATGACTCAGAAACTGAACTTTTATTCTCCATTAAATTTACTATTGACTTTAAAATAAATAGTAGGATTTTGTTTAGTAAATATATCAGCAATAAGTAAACTGATGCTGTAATGTAATGCATGTTTACTGTAAAGTAAACAGTAATGCATGTTTATTGTTTAAATTATTCTTCTGTTGTTTTTTTTTCATTATGTGTGCTGATTTCCCTCTAAAGAAAACTCTAAAACAGTCACTTTACCAGGATAATTAGCTTGTTGTATCCGTTAAAAAATCAAAATACCAACAGAAAGATAGTAAGCTAAGTATTTCTTTAAACATTTATAAAACTTCCTTTATTAGGCTACTCTAATAGAATATATACTAAATATCTTTAAGTTGCTCTTAAATTCATAATAAAATGCTACTTTACCAAATCATAAATACCCTTGAGCTAATTTGTCAATTTCCAGATAGCATTTCGTATATCTAAATATATTTTTTCAATTCGGTAACGCGTGTAAACGCAAACTATGTGTAAACGCAAACAAATTAAACTAAATTTTGTAAATATTTAATTTACTTGGAAGAATAAACAATCACAATTTTTAAAATATCTATAATTTTAATTATTCGAATTCCTTTAAATTTACGCTGGAAACACCATATCACTGGCAAGACGTGTAGTCTCAAAAACTGTAAAACCTTTGACGGTTAGCCTTTCTTTTCATTTTTGAAACTTTATAGCCACAAAATTAGTTTAGCATGTTTCTGCAGTAGAAGCAGCAATAAAATAGTTTGCAACCTAGAATCTCTGTAGAAGCTTCGACTCAGTTTATCTTCTCTAGAGAGCCATGACACAAAGCAGTTAGTTTTGATTCACAGTCAATAACTCGAATTTGAATCAAAACATCAGTTTGTACAGTTAGCAAGTATAATAGGTTAGAAATATTCTCCATCTCAGTGTTAGAATTAATTATACCCGAATATGTGAACAATGGCAAAGACACAGCATAGACAATTTTGCGTTAGCATTGTAACAACCATCATACGAGTTCTCACATGAGAGCAAAAATAATGTCACTAGAAATTTGTTGACATTATGGACAAACTTAATGCAGATTCATACTTTTTTCAAAAAGTAATAATTTGTGAAGAAAACATACAGGATCTTAAAGTATGATCCTGATACCAAAGTACAGTCAATGCATTGGAAAACAATTTCATCACCAAGAACGAAACAGCTCGTCAAAACAAGCCAATTCTAGTTACGTTTTTTCGATAAAAAGAGCATAATAGTTTCCAGAAGGCATAAACGTTACAACTTTACAAGAAAGTTTTGATAAAGCTGAGAATGTCAGTAAAACGGCCATGAAGGATTGTTTTCTTGTTTTCATTTTTCACCAGTACAATAATCCTGTTTGCACAGCACTTTCTGTGAAGAATTTTGGATTAAAAAAAAAACATTTACATAGTTGAAGTTAATATGAGGTATATTAATTTCAGGTTCGTTAGACAACCTCATATTAACTGTTAAACATATAGTTATACACTCATATTGTTTTTTGTTTAAAATTTTAAAAGTACTATTAAAATATTTTCCAATATAAATAAATATTTAAGCACATATTTTATTTCGTAAGTTAAACATCGAAGGTATTATTTACAAGTGATATATAATGAAGGTAAAATATAATAATTTAACTCGCACTACTTTGACAATTGTTACCAAGAGAGGCTAGGTTTACTTTCAGCGTAATGCTATTGATGTAACATTACTGTTAACTAATAATAATTTAGTTAAGTAATGTTGTTAAAGCGAAACGACATTGGAACTAGTAAAGTACAGTAAAACCATGATAGATTGTATACGCCATAAACTTTGGCATACACATACATAAATCTATTTAACTCAGTCTGTAATGTACCTCACAACAAATGTTATTGAACAACTTTTGAAAACCATTATTTATAATTTGACAGTATTAAGTTTATCTGAAATTATTTGCCCAAACTTTGTAAATGAAAGTGATTAAAAATACAACTTTTAATTTTCTTTCTTTGTAAATAAATTTCCAATAAATTGAATCACTCATTCTTTTTTTAAAATTCCAATTCAAGATTATTTTTATTGGATATACTTTTGACTTTCTGTATTTATTGAAAATTTTAATTTTAACATTTCACAAGCAAAAAATTCATGTTTAGGGAATTTCTTGTTGAAATACACTCTGCGCCATTAGTGTGTATCTACATTTCAGTTAATTCTTTCGTAAACTTTCTTATAAACAATAAATTTACATTTACAGTGAGAATAAAAGCCCAAAATACTGTTAAACGTTCGGTTTTTATCGTGAACAATAAATAAAAAATACGCAAAAAACACAAGATGGCGAATTAGAAATTATGTATCGTATAGTCGACTCTGCGTGATTGAATAAATAGATCAAGTTGTTTTTAGATAAAGGTTAATTTAAAAGTAATTTATTTTGAATTGTAGAAGTATTAGTTATATGCTTTTATGTTTTACTGTTTTACATTTGATTGTGTGTATTCAATTGTAATTACTGTACATTTTTAAGGAAGGACTTACTTATTGTTTAAGGGGAGTCGGATGGCCCTATGTTACCTATGTTAAATTACGTAAACAAATGTACATTTATTTCAGGAACCAAAAAAGATAACATCATATTTAAAAAACAATATTTTAGAGTATACTTTTCTCTACAATTTAACACAATGGTTTCTCAAAACAACTTATAGTAAAATCATTGTAAATTTTTTCACAAACGTCAAAAGAATTTCCAAATTTAAATCATAAAATGTCATATAATTTTTTTGCTAACTAAATTTTTGTTAAACCCTCATGAGAAAATATGCATGTTATTATTCCAAACAAAAGAACAAAAACATTATTGAAATATCTTTTATGGTTACCGAGAAAAATGTTCCTTTGTAGAAAAAAAACAAGACTTTCAGGAAACGCAGTTTAAACTACTTTCTTTTGAAAGCAATTCGGTCTACCTTAATGCATTGTGCATTGCAGTACAAAAACGCCTATACAAAATGTTCTACTCAACATATTTACATGAAATTAGATTTAAATTAAACCTAAAGACCTATACAACATAATAAGCTAAAAAAATGTTGTTATCTTTGTGTCCTTGGAGTCGTCCGACTTCCCTTAAGACACACCCAAATGACTTTGTAGTGCCGCAACACCACTTCAACATGGTGAAGTAGTTTTAATATTGCGTGTCAAGCCACTCTTCTGTTTCACGTTTGAAATTGTAATTTTGCGTGACAGTAATTTTCCCAACAAATTCATTAAAGTCGAAGATAATGTACTTGTACGTTATATCAATTACAGAAACATTTTAATAAAATAGTTTTTTTGTAAAATGTAATTTAATTTTTAAAATGTTGGTACTTTTAAAGTTGATAAAAATGCCTTGTACATGGTGGTTGACTAATCTATAATCTTTCATCGAGGAATTGGATTGCATTGAGAACTTTACCCTTGAACCACCAGACTAAACCAGGTAAACCAGTAGACTAGTAATAATTACAACCAACTCATACAGTCACGGTCATACAGTGAAGGAAGTTGGTTGATTAATTACTTACCATATTTCTTATAGTGTGGATTGTTTTTATGCTATACAGCTAATGTTTTCTTGTATTACCAGAAAATTAAAGATTACCGACAGTAAAATTATTGTAGGCCCTAGTCATCAATGTAGTCAATATAATATGAATTACTAAGAATTATTATGTTATTAATTAAACTTTTCATAAGTTGGTGTTAAACAAGATAGTTAAAATTTAAAATGTCAGAATAGTATAATCTGTAGAATGTGCAAAATATATCTTTGATAGTCATACCATGGCTATTTATATTCTGCTAAGTATGTTTCTATATATAAACAAAGTAAGTATTTTCTATTTCTCATAGTCTGTTCTTTACAATAGCAGTCTTCTGCATATTCTTCTTTTCTATATTTTATGCTTGCCACATTAGCTTGTTGTTTTTTTCGATAATGGTACAAACATCAGACGTAATACTATTTCATTTTAAGCTTTCGCTAATGTTATAACAGTAAGCAATTACTCCACGCCGACCTGCTTGCGTGACGACACTTCGTTTTGCTTCAGAGGTCAAAGTCATGCCTTTCTTCTAAAAATACCTTAAAGGTCTAGATAAAGTTAAAGGGATTAGCACTAAAAGAAGCAATAGGTATATAGATAGGTATATAGGTATATAGGTTGGCCTATAGATTATCGGAATACATACTAAAACACTTTGCTTAATTTAAACACACTTCAGGAACAAGTAATTGTCGTAACAATGAAGAACGCCGTTAGCATGTCAATTAGGTTATATAACAGCATTCCAGATAAAGTACTATATGAAATTATGTGATAATAAATCTATATACTAATGTCAATGACAAAGATGTATGGTTATTCCTATCGCTGTAGTGGAGTATATTGGTCCAAAGCAAAACTAACAAACAGATTCCGATCAATGCTAGCTAACATAATTTGCTAAACTATTTCTGTTAATTATCAGAATTTACTGCACAAAATCATAACGATGGATAGTCACCATCCTAGCTAAATTTAAAAATGATTATTTTCAAAGCTGATAGTGTGGAGTGTTAAATTACAGAGGTCTTTTTTATATCTAGTAACACTAGATTTTTTTATATATTTTTATATATATATATATCATTAGCTTATCTTAACTCCCAGTGTGTTATTTGGCAAACTAAACAAAAGTATAAAACTGTCATAAAATTACGGAGAACAGATTAAACATACAAAATTGTCTTTCAAATAAGAATTATTTTATATCAATTAGGTAAGAATTTTTAAATTGTAATATCAACTTAAGACTACCTAAGTTGTATGCCATACAAACTATATCCTCTTCAAAAATATAATTCTATTTGTAAAGTATTTCAATAGAAGCAAAATCCACTCTTAGTCTATTATATTTATACAGCATGAATGGCTTGAAATAGGCTGCCAATTATTTGGTACACATATCATCAAAATAATTATCAATTTTTACCAAAACTTTTAATTTAAATAATTATCGTATTTTCTGTTTTGTATATTATGTAGTGAGCATTTAAGGAATAATAACAAAATATCTTTAATACATTGATCTATCAAATAATGTAAACTAATCCAAGCGAAGAAATATGATATATAAGAAATTTATTCAGATATTCAAGAAAAAAATTAATTTAATTATGATTATTATGAAGTACATGATTATAAAATAACTTTAAATAAACCACATTGAAATTAAAAACATAACTGAAAATTTCAAATGATAACAACATTAATATGCAAATGCATAGATGGAAAAGAATATATAACCAATACAAATTATATAGCAAATTGTCACAGTTGGAAAATTGAAATTGCAAATGACAGTTTATAAATGCAGGACATTATTTTCGTTGCAAATAATGCAAACCCATTTACGAAGCATTTTTGAAATGAATTAATAAAAAGTTTTACAAACTTGTTTTTTTTTTAAACCAGCTGACATTTTTCTTATTTATCGATAAGCTAAAAGCAACGTGATAAATATCATCTGTATGTCTTCACCGCCATTTAAATATAGTAACTTACCTCTTTCAATGTAGAGCAGAACATTATTCTTTTTACGTTGTATTTAAAATGTGAAAAGGTTTAAGCCATTTAAAATTATGCTTTTAGATTGTAGTTTATTAAAAAATATATTTCATATCATTATAACTCCTTACAATAACATTTCATAAAGTGGTATTATTATTAACACAAAGTATAGGCTTAACTATATTTAATGAGGTGTAAATTATTTGTCTTGTTATGATCACAATATCTATTGATATCAGTTGGAAATATAGTTCATTTTATAACGCTTTTTTCTTCTAATATTTTTACCTGTATATTTCACTATTTTGAAATATGTAAAGGCTACTATGTTAAATTTCTTTTACCTTTGTTCTTCACTAATAAAAGAAGCTTCTACCATTACATTGCTTTAACTCTCAGCACTACCAATGGGCTTAACTAGCAGCTTGGGCTCAGTAACTATTTCAACTCCATTTTAACCATTTCAACCCCATTCCGTCAATTGAATGTTTTACCCAGTTCTTGACTGTAAACTTTAGCAGGGTCTACATCCTGAAACCACCGTTTTATTGGGTGACCTCTTCTCCTTATTAGAGGTAATATCGTATATTTAAAATAACTATCGGTTTGTCAAAGTTTTTATTTCAACAAAAACAAAAATGACAAGACGATATTAAAAATATATTTGAATCTCTGTTGCGGATAGATTAAGACAATTTTTAATTTAATAAGTATTCTAATAATACTTAATACCTTCAATTAGATTTTAATATTGTTTTATATCATCATTATGACAAAAATTAAAGTTTCAGAATTAACAATAGAGAGGCATCAAGACAGTGGTCCTACTTTGTGTATAAACTAAATACACAGTAACTATGCTTGTGTGCTTATGTAACCAATTATTCCAACAGGAACTCACCAACAAAAAACACTAAATATTTTCAAAATAGACGCAACGGCATTAATTCAAACTATGCAAATTTGACTATTGCCATTTTAATGTATTAGTTAGTTATTAATGTTATATCAAACTAAGTCTTTTAATAATAAGTATCAATAAGTAACTTTTTATTGGAAAAGCGTCACTTCCTATTCCTTATTTGGTGATCCTTCTTGGATTACTAGTTTCGATCTCTTATCAGATCATTTTTAAGTGTTTCGTGTTTGTGCTATACGTGTGTTCTTAACGACGTTCAGATGAACTGAGGGTATAACAAAAAGGATTTGAAATGATCTGATTAAGAGATCGAAACTAGTAATCCAAGAAAGATCACCAAATAAGGAATAGGAAGTGACGCTTTTCAAAAAAAAGTACGTATTGATACTTATTATTAATACACACTATTCCGGAGGCTAAAACTCATCTTACAATGAATCACCTTAACTCACCTTATTTTAATTATTATTTTATAAATAGTTTGTTGTCATATTTAAAAGCACTTAAATTAAATATTTTAGAAATATGTTATGATATTTAGAACATACGTATCAGATGGCATTTCTTTTTTATATTAAGAAATCAGCATTTAAAATTGCACTCGATCCCTTTATCGTGCCATTAGATGCACTAACATTTCTCATTTCCTAGTTTTATTGAAACAAGAATTACTTCAACACTCGTTGTTTTAACCTATCTGGTGTAACTTCACATGTACCGGTAATATGTTTGTATTTTAACTGGAACGTATCAAAGAGTACAACGTGGTACGTAGATACAGGTTAAATCGTTCTTTATTAATTGAAATAAAATGTCACCTCCTCGGTGTTTTACAATCATTACATACCGTACTGAGTGTATACATTTAAAACATCTAAACTGTATAGTAAAGATCCCCTGCTCTGAATTATTGAGGAAATTATATAGTATATTATGAAATAATAGTTTTTTGACTAACATTTCTGGTTTTTAGAAAACACAAAAGTAAAAAAAAAAAAAAGCAATTTTATTAAATTACATTATATAAAATACATAGGCATACTTCGAGTTTACTCAGAACTATATTAATATTTTAATCGCATATATTATTTCTCAAGTCCATTTTTTTGTCGGTACGCCATAACTTCTTTAATACATCATTAAGTTACATGAATGAGGCATGATTTTAAAGCTTTCCTTAACCGCTACACTGGAAAAATAGACAAACAGCTTAAAATCCATGTTTTAATAAAAAAAATTGATTAAAAAAACTTTTATATTATACTTTGCATGATCCTAATAAAATGCGCCATCTATTAACCATCTGTTTGACTAGCATGACAGCTGTTAGTTAGATTGTTTACACTGTAAGATTGTATAGGGTAACTGTTATTTATAAACCAATGTAAATAAATATACTTAACAGGATTAAATCAACGAGTTAAATCAGGTAAATGTAGGCCTACTCCGAACTTGCGAAATATTCGCACGGGTCAGCTAGTTACCTTTATTTGAAAACAATAAATATAATATTTTGGTTAGTAAAATTATGTGGAAAAAGTTTTTCTTAACTGAAGGCAATTACATTTTTTAACAGAGAGTCAAAACGCAAATCAATAAACAATTAATAATAAACGGTCATAACATTCAATGACCGAAGCGTGTGTGCTACTTCATTGTAGATAGCATAAACACAAATGCTTTTAACTCTTACTCTTCCATTAATCGTTTAACTAATTGTACATGAAATATGCTCAACTTATATTTTTAAAACAGTTTTATTTGTAAAATATTTCACAAATCTGAAAAGCACATAGTAATTGATACTGTACATAAGTATTTTCATTAATACTTTTCTATTTGTATACGTCTGTTCTACCTGTTATAAAATTAAATCATTCACATTACTCTATGAAGTAATTAGTGTAACTGACAAATATCGTTTCATCCCTTTAATCCCCTCGTATAATAAGTCTACATAATAAAGTTAAAGTAAACATTTTATCAAAAACTAAATACGGATACACAAGGAGATAAATGTGTATATTTATAGTTCTTTGTTTTTGTACATTATATTTTAGAAGTAATTATTATTTTGTACTTGTTGTTTTTTTATTAATTTTTGTTTGTAGTGTGAATTTTTATGTATCTTGAAATTCGAGATATGGTTCTAACTTCTCCTCAATAAATAAAGATTATTATTATTAAACGAGGTATATTTTATGAAACATATAATTTTTATTTCGTGACCTAATTAATATTTCTGATCATTTAAATTTAATTCAGTGTGTTTGAATTTAAATAAAACTAACAATTTTACTATAGTTTAAATAAAAATCTTCGATAGTAAAGATAAACACATACAATTTCTGGCTGCTTGGATTAATGCTTACATCAAAGACAGGTAAACTTCATATCCTATCTAAATTAAAAACAATAATATAAATATATACATAAAAATATGTATTGTATAATGTTCATTTAGCATATATTATATAATGTTCATAAACATCTGTTTCAAATTGCTTTTTGTTATTTCAAATATAATTCAAATTATACTGCATTGTTTTAAACATATTCAATTGCAAAAAATTTAATAAAGAATCCACATATTCTTCATAATAATTAAGTTTAAAGCTGTTCAAGTTTTAATTTCCGATTTCAGATTATATTTATATTTCCAGCATAGTTTAGAAAAATTATTTATTTTGTGTATGTCATTAATTATTGTTAAAACACATTGTATTGAAACGTGTTAAAATCCCTAAATAATGATGTAACATATTGATTTAAATAATACTACAATTAACGGATGGGTTGGTTTTGGTAAACATTTATACAACCAAAACTGGTTTCACATAAGAGTTATGACTAAAATTCCTTCCTTCTTCCGTTTAATATTTCCCTCTGACACTGAATGACGTCTAACCTTAGTTCGTGGTCTACAGATGAGCAAATTACTCATCACACTTCAAGTTAACGTAAGAGAACAGCTACTTGCAGTATAGTTGGTTTATTGCTTATTAGTTGTCGGTTATTAGTGTAGTTTGCGAAGTGGATTTAATTAGTTCCTAACACTGTCAATAATGAATAGAACCCCTTTCATTAGTTTTTCATAAGTCTTGTCAGAAGAAATATTTTAACCACATCATAAGTGATAATTTCATATTCATTAAGTAATCCTTTTCAAAAGAAAACTTAAAATTATAACTTACACAATGTTTACCCTACAATAGGCTGTGTAAATTATATTTAGAACTAAAGAACTGTTAGAGTTTTATTAGAAATTTTAAATTTGTTTGGTGAATTTGCCACTAAAAGGAACTTGATAACTAAGCTTTATTTTTAAATAAAATTTGTGATCCTTATATAACGTTTATATTACGCAGAATAAAGATATTTTCAGGACTATTTAGATAATCAACATAAAACTGAATTTAGTTTTATTTATAATAGTTGTACAAAAAGAAAATATTATATATTTATTTTTTATAACTAATATCTGTAATATTTCTTGAACATTGTATTAATAATAAGCATAAAGAATAGCGTCAAAAGTAATAATAATGTAATGTCACTTCAGTACTGTATGATAATTATTTATAGTTTCTCAAAACTATAAATAAAACTATTGTTTTATTTATAATTAAGAGACAAAACTCACAGCTTATAGTGACCATAATACAAGAGGGCACTCCACCTTAATATTGATAAAAATGACAAAACATTACAATATTTTTTTTCACCTAGTTTTGTTCCCAAAGTTTTGTGATTTTCTGAACAATTTGATATATAATAAGTATAGATAGTATGCCTATAATTAGTTTATTTTATCTAAAAACTAAACGCTTACACATATTTCAGGCATACAGATGTACATGCTCCAAATAACTTAATCTTTTTCTAGGCCGTTTTCCGAAAGTTTTGTTTTCACACATTTTTATTTACTGTGGAAGACATAACTCAAGTTGTATTTGAGATAGCCTCATAATTTCTTTTTTTTTATTTGAAGAGGACATTTTATTGTACAACCTGTAGTATGGATATACATTAGTTCCAATAATAAAGATTTTAAGAAATTATTTAAAAAAAAATTAACTAAAATGTTTTATAAAAAAATTAAATAACATTTTTTACAGAAATATTTTATATAATTTAATATCCATGCTACAGGTTGTAGAATGGAATGCCCCTTTCAAAATAAAAACAATAAAGATATGAGTCTATCTCAAATACAACTCGAGTTATGTCTGCCACAGTGAGTCCTAGTTAAGTCCGTAAAAATTACCCCCCCCCCTCCGGGGGGGAGGGGTTGGGGCCAAAACTTATGGAAAAGTCACTATAACCAACACTCATATATAAAACATAAAATAATTAGGGTTGCTTTAAAAATAAACAATTTTTTTTATGGTGGAGTGCCCCCTTATGTAATTATTAAGTTTCTCCAAATCCATGACATAGCTGTTAATGGATGAATTTGAACAAGCAGTGAAAGGCTTCACTGGAACACGATTTATAGTAATTTATGTCCCCAATATATCGTATAAATATATATCATTGATGTCCCTGGATAGAGAAATACGCTTATTTTAACTTATAATAGTTTTAGTATTCATTTCTAGAAAAAATATTTAACTGTTTAGTATTTTATTAAAGGAATGACGATAGGATCAAATCGATCTATAAGTTATAATTATGTTTCAATTTGTAAACAGCCAAACTTACGCACTTGTTATTAATGTAGGGATTACTTGCACGTCGTTAAAAGAAACTGACTCTAAATTCACCAAGCAGGAATATTTTCGGATAAAGTATAAAATTAAATATACATTATTAAATACTCAGTTTCAAAACAGTGTAGTAAATGCTGGAGAAAATGATCAATTGCGTTTTTCAAAGAATATTCGTAATTTTAATGGACATTCCGTTATTATTATGGAATGAAGAAGACTCTGTACACCTAATAACTCTGTACAAAACAATTTTGGTTGTACTTGTATCAATCGGCAGTACCCAGACAAATAGCTTGTGCAAAGTTACAAATAAATATCTTACAACGAATATTTGGAGAACAAATACAAGCACCTACAGTGCTATTTAAATGTCAGATTGCAAAGAACCTAACATTTTTAAACTTTAAAACAGTATAAATAAGCAGTATAAACAGGCAGGCAAACTAAAAACTTAATAGATATTATTTCTAAGTTATAAGTTGTAATATTTTTTACAGATTATGGCTTACAATTTACTCAAACTTTTACAACTACATTTTACATTTTATCCTGTAAACAGCAACAAATAATAATTACTAGGTAAATTCTATTAAACAATGTGTTTTGTAATAGCCTGTTTTAAATTGTTTGGTTTAGTCTTTCGGAAATTCCATTTAAAAAATTGGTTTGCAATTAAATGTTATAACCTACATTTTAGTTTGCGTATGGGGAGATATGTTATATATATTATATATATATATATATATAAAAAAAATTAATATATGATTGGTTAGTTTCATAATTCAAATAAAATGACTATTTAATTGTGTCTTGTTAGGAATACAATAGTTATTAAAACAATTAGCTTTATGTTATACTTAAATAATCTATTGCATAATCCACAAATGTAAAACATTGCTTGAAATCAAATATTTTTAAATGTTTCGAACTTTATCCTTATAAAAAAGCAATCTTGTTTTTTTCAAAAAAGAAAAATTACTTTACTGTTAATATCCATCATATTTTTGTGCAATTGAAAAAATATGAAAAACAAAATAAATTTTAAGTAGCCATAATAAAAGTGCAGGTTTATTGAGTTCTAAATGTCAACTAACTTAAACTAAAGTTGACTTAAAACCCATGTTTAATACGTGTGGTGTGTACAGCGTATTTTGAGTGTAAATATCGTATGAGTGTAAAGACGTTCCAAATTCTTAACAACACAATACAGATTGTTGTAGTTATATACACCCACAGTTATATACACATTAGGTATATAAAAGTAAATGATCTAAAAAAATGTGCGTGTGGTAGACTAATAGAAAATATATATCTTTCTTATTTTAGTGACAAGCTTTCCTACAAAAACGCAATGAAATTAACACTAAGCTAAAAAAGAGACATGTTTATTGCAATATAAAAGACTAAATATACAGAGTCTACGAAGTGGTTACTTTTAGTTTTATCTGTCAAGATAGACGTTGGGAGGTTTCACACACTTTAATAAAAGAACTTTCGTATACATAATACTGATAAAGATGATACACTGCTATAATGTTGAAACATAAATCCACTGTGAAGAGTTTGTGCATTTTTCTGATCTCAGTTTTCCTCAGTTGTTTTTTTGTGGCCTGAAGGTAAAACACACAGTATAAGTTAATAGCAGAATGTTTACAGAATAATGGAAAATATAATATTTTACTAAGGCAATACTGCAAAGGCAATGTTCAAAAGAATTAGTTTTTTCCTGTATTTTGACTTGGATTAAGTCAAATCTAATACCTAACCCTTAAGAAATTATTTTCTGCCACCTTCAAGAAACTAAACAAGTACTTAAATAGCTAACATTTTAAATTGGAAGTACAAAACAATGTGATGTCTCAAAAAAACCTTGAAATCCTAATTTATAAACGACACTTTGTACTACCTTTCATTTGTAATAGCATTCCAAGTGTGGATAGGTTTATCTTCTCTTCTAGACATATTCTTTAACCTTTTCTATTCAAAGATATGATGCAGGTATATGGAGAAGAGATTGAGTCAGCTCAAATAAAAAATAACAATAATATTAATAATAAAATTAAAAAACTGTACCTCTTCCAATCCTTAAATTTTAAAAACAAACTTCAATTCCATAAAATATTATTCTTATAATACAAATTATTTTTATTTCACTTAAATATTTCTATTTAAACTTAATAATATATTAACTGAAACAACATGCATCTTACTACAGTATTTAAAATGGAACGTGCAATAAGTCTTAAACAAAGTAATTTTAAAATATTATAAATAATATGTAACAATAAACACAATTCCATTACTAATACATTGCAAGTGTACGAACAAACCTTTTTAACTTGATGAAGAACACATGCAACAATACATTCTAAAACTAGTATATTTCAAAGTTAAAATTACAATTTTATTACTTGACAATTACTTACGTAAGCAACAAAATAACATTAGCTCACACTGACTCTGAGATATAATAATACTTGGCATTGAAGCATACTAAGATATTGATGATATATATTTATACGATACATTGGGGAAATAAAATTTTATAAATAGTGTTCTAAGGAAGGCCTTTCACAGCTGGTTAAAAAACATCCATAAATTAAAAAAAAGGACATTATTTAAAATAAAGACCCTTCAAGCTGTGAATTGGTTTCATTTGAAACAGTATATACAGCAATGGTCTTTACATTACCATTACTATTATTTATCGCCATTCTTTGCGCTTCTTCTTAATTCAATTTCATGAAATATTACGGACATTAAATAAAAAAGTATAAAATATTGTCTACAGTTATTATATATTATGTTACGTATTCGATACCTTGCATTCCATATTTACAGAAACATACATTCAAATCAGTATTCTGTTGAATGTATTGATTTACTGAAGAATCCTGACAATGTGTTCAAACTGCATGAGCAAATATAATAAAACGAAAACAAATTGTATTATTAAGACAGGCTTTGTTATCAAAATAATGCCTTGGAGAATAAGGCAATAACGTTCAACTATAAAAACCTAGGATAAAATGTTTAAAAATAAAATTTAACTTGCAGTTTATTTAGAGTTGAAGAAATTTTTATAACAAAAATATGTAGGATAGGGAAATAAATCTTGTTTTAAACTTAGTAGTTAGGAAGACATAAAAAAACTAATAAAAGGTGTTCTATTAATTATTAGGACCTAATTAAATCTACTTAGCAAACTGCACTAATAACACCGATAGGCAATAAACAAACTATACTACAATCTCTTACGTTCACTGAAGTGTGGTAAGTAATTTGCTTACCTGTAGACCACAAACTAAGGTTAGATGTCATTCAATGTCAGAAGGAAATATTAAACGGAAAAGGGAAGGTTGGTTTAATTTGTTTTACGCCATTACTTGTTCAACCCATTTTGGTTTCTTATCTACATGTTTACCAACACCAACCCATCCGTTTACTGTATTTTCATATTAATAACTAGTGCAATAAAGTTACATTATCATTTAATTATTTTAAAAATGTATATTACATACAATTTTGATGCAATGTGTTTGAAAAATTATTTACACAAAATAACTAAATCATCTAAACTAAACTGGAATCACAAATATAATCTGAAATAAAAAATAAAAACTTTTTAAACTAAATTTTATAAAGCTGTGTAGTATGTGAAACCTTGCTCAAAACTTTTGGAATTGAATACGTTTAGAAAACAATGCAGTAAGATTTTGAATTAGATTTGAAATAACAAATCTGCAAATTGAAACAGATGTTCATGAACATTAAGGATATTCTAAATGAACATAGTATGTTTACCTTTGTAAAAATATTACCTGTACAAAAAATAAACTAAATTTTTTCAGCTGACATTTAGAAAGCCTAAAAAGTCATATTTCATAATTATGTCACTGTTCTTCTTTCTGTGTTTTGTGCTGGTGGTAAAATTGGTCAGTTGCTAACCGACTGAATAAAGAATATCATTTTCCCAACTAAAATGTCCCTTTAGTTACCCCCCCCCTCTCCGTAGTTATGCAACCAATACTAATGAAATATGGTACTTAATGCATATACTTAACCGAATCCTTAAAAACAATGTCTTTAATTTATATCGGAAATATTCAAGAATGCAAGGATTATAAGCAACAACCTCAAATACAGAAGTTAAGTTATGAATTTACCCTAATGTTTTAACATTGTAAATATTATTTACACTATTAAACAAATTTCGTATTGGTAAGTAATTTTGTAAAAGTGTAAGTTGCATACACTAAACGTCCCAATTAAAAAGAAAATTATAATAAAATATATTTAATAATAAATATTTATTTATAATATTATTTATAAATAATATTTAAGTTAATTTGAGTACGAGCAATTATTCCATCACACCTTACAAATAAAAAAAGGCTAGTCTCTTATTATTGTTATTTATACAAAGATATGGTCAAAAGCAAAACAGAAAATATATTTGTTGTGTTCGAAATAAAACGTTTAGATACTTTGCCAACATAGAAATATGCAACTTGTGTTTACATAACTATATTAGAGGATATTTGTTTAGTTATTTAGTCAAATATCATATTAAGTGTGATTTGGTGTTTAATTGACTGGTTCTCGCTTAAATAGCTCTACAGAGGTTGAGGTAGAGTAATTAAGTTCTGAAACAATAAATATGTTTAGTGAAATAATTTTATGAATCTGTGACGCAATCAAAACCTAGATTATAAACTGTAATATCAGAGGTTACAATGCCGGGTAAATTAATCTTGTCAAGCTTAAATATGTGTACAAATATACGTTCGCCATAGTTTGTACGTTACTGAATGTGTTCTATTTTATAGATGTAATAATTTATGAAGTTTAATTAGTCTTAATAATTCTTTAAGACTTTAAACTAAGTTTAATTTAGTCTTTAATACAACTTAAAATTGGAATGTAAAAAAAAATAAAGTAATGGAGATACAGCGATACAGATACATAAATAATTGAAAATAAAATAGTTCTATTCTGAAAAAGAAAACAAACAAAAAATTAATGTTTTTAAAGAAGGTAATATTTTGAAAATGGCGTATAATTGTACAATATTTTTCTTCTTTTTTTTCAAAATATCAGTAAATTATTGCTTCAGATTTCCTCGGTTCATAGAAAGTAGGAATTATATTTCATTATTCTCGAACAATAAAAATAATCTATGTTTCGTAGAATATGTTATGTGCATAATTATTTGGCTCCTGAACTGCAGTAGTAAATCTAAAATACCTTAAATTGCGTCAACAGAGCTAACATTATTTTGATGATAACCGAGTCAGTTCATGCTGTCAAGGAGTGTGTTAGTACCTGACAGAAATTTATTTTTTTCCCATATCTTTAAACAGTACAAGACTGCACAATCTAAGTAGTGCAAAAGGATAGGATGTTGTACTTTTTCGAATAATAAAATTGTGAATATATATTTAATAAATAAAGTTATAGTTATTAATTAGTTTTGTTATTTATTAGCCATAAGTCCTATTAAATGTTACACAGCTACGTAGTATTGTAATTTTTTAATACTTTTTGTTTATAATAGTAATAGTCAAAATGGCGGCTTTGTAAAACTTGGCTCGGTAAAAAATGCTGTTAAAATATTGTAAATTAGTATTTAGTCACTTATCCCATTCCATACTTTCAACATGGGAGGAGTGGTTTATAAGTAATATGCAATAAAGATATAGGATAATATGTTTTGACAACTGTTACCAAAAGAGAAGCTAGGTCTACTTTCCTTGTAATGCTAGTGATGTAACATTACTTTGTCAATAAACTAGAAATGTAGGTTAGTCATGTTGTAACATAGAAACGACAGTGGAACTAATAAAGTATAACCATTACAGATTAATGTTCTATACACCATAAACTTTGGCATACACGTTCATAACGCTATTTTTTAACTAAGTCTTTATTATACTGTCATACCTCACAAATGTTAGATTGCAATTTATGTTATTGAACTCTTTTTGAAAACCATTGGCCAGTGTTACATTTTTTATCTCAATATTATTTGGCTTAAATATAACTTTAAATTTTCTTTATCTTTTTATAAATAACTTTTCCAGTATTAAAAATTTTCTTGATAAAAAAATTTATATATACCAGAAATTAATTATTAATACGTTTTCTTAAATTTTAAGTAAAGGATATTTTTATTTGGCATACTTTTTACATTTATTTGGTGATTTATTAACAATTGCAATTTTAACATTTTTAAGGAAGATCATTTATTTATTTTCTTCAAATAAAAAACCTAACATTGAGTCGACAACCATAGATGCACGTATTTCCGTCTTTTGAACGAGTTATAATGAAATAAAGTAGGCCTACTAAATTACTTTACCGAATATTTAGAGACCATGTTCATTCAATGGGGCTTAGTGTGTACCTACGTTTTAATTTAACTTGAAAAACACTCCTAATACCATTAACTGACGACTATTGAAAAGATATATTTTTCTAGACAACAATTTTACTTAGACAATTTTAATATAACGATCCATCGCTCTCTTTAACAAAAATAAATAGATCTTCAGGAAAGAATGTTTCTTATAATTATTTCACTATCAGTTTCCACGGTTTATAAATAAGAATTATACGTATGCGACTAGTATAAAAGTACAAATCAAAGTACTGTTAAACTTAAGATTTTTTATTTTGGAAAATAAATTACAAGTCTACAAAAACAAAAGATATCGTATTACAAAACATTAAAAGTTTCGTTGTGCAGCAGACCCTGCGTTATTGAATAAATAGATTAAGTTCTTGCCTGGAACTGTTGAAAAGTATTAATATTATATGATTTTATGTTTTATGATCGTAGATTAGAAACCGTACATTTCTAGGAAGGACTTTTTGTTTAATATACATCCATCGCCTAATGACTTCATGATACCATAACACCACTTCTGTCCAACATGGTAAAGTAATTTTAATATTGCGTGTCAAGCCACCCTTCTGCTTCACGTTTGAAATTGTAATTTTGCGTGACACTGCTTGGGGTAAGTTTTCCAACTGAATTATTAACACCCAAGATGCTGTACTTGTATGTTATATCAAGGGCAGAAAAAGTGTAAAATAAAATATTTTTTTTTTGTAAAAGGTAATATTATTCTCTAAAATGTTGGTACTTTTCAAGTTATTAAAAAAATCTTGTACACTATGGAGTACTAATATATATTTTTTCATGGAGGAAACTGATTACATTATTGGTATTTCCTTGTAGTGAACTTGTTCCCAAAAGTGTGGGAACTTCCAGGTTTACCAGATACTAATCATTATTAAAACCATGTGGAATAACGTGCCGTAAAGTCAATGTCAAGCAGGGATGTTTATCGATTCTTTACATTCTATATTTCTTATAGTATAGAAAAGTCAGTTTTATTTTTACACATTCTTCTTTTAAATAATTTTTTGTCACATACGCTGAAGTTTTCCAGTGTACCATAATGGAACAAACTCCAGAAGTAATACTATTTCTAAGCTTTCACTAATAGTAAGCAATTTCTCCACACCGCGCCGTCCTGCTTGCGTCCTGTTTTTCTTCAGAGGTCAAATTAATGGATTTCTTCTAAAAGTGCTTTAAAATTCTAGATAAAATTAAAGAGATCAGAATTAAAAGAAGCAATAGGTATATGGTGGTATAATCCGTATAGATTATCGGGATAGTACTAAAACACTTCGTTTAATTTAAACACATTTTGTAAACATTTATCAACAACTAGCTGGCCCGATCCGACTTTGCACGAATAGACTAATCAAAGTTAAATATATATTACAAAAAAATATATATCAACAAATATATTATACTATGCATTTCTTATGGTTCTTATGGAGATTTTTACTAACTTTTACCTCCCAAACGTCCCTAAAATTTCGAATTTTTTTAAAACCTTTCTTAGCGAGCACCTAGGGCCCTAGAGGAAGCTACATACCAAATTTTATTCCAATCCGTTCTTTAGTCTTGGAGAAATCGTGATTTAGTAATTTTGACACCCCAAAAACCCTCCTAAAATTTCTAATTTTTT
>JAGFPH010000751.1:245102-283669 GCA_018207615.1 Philaenus spumarius | reverse complement strand
AAAAATAACAATTTTAAACTCGTTTCTACAAAGTGTTTCTTTTATCAGTAACAACCACACAAATTATAGCTACTTAATAAATAATAAAAGTTTAGAAATTGAATAGACCCTATTATAAGTGACTATTTATTACTCATATATGTAATCCTTCTCAAAAGATACTTTAAAGTTATAATTAATAACTTACTAGGGAAGTTTATAAAATAATGTATACCTTAAAAAAGGCGTTGTAAATATAAAGCATTATACTTATTATTTGTTTGTTAAAAATTCAAAATTTGTTAGGTGAATTTGTCATTAAAAAGTATTCTACAACTAAGACATGCAATCTGAAGTCATTGTAAGAATTCTTCAGTAAATTAGGAACGGAACACTGATTTTAGTTGATGTTACCATAACACAAGTTATAGAACACGAACAATAATACATAATAGCTGTAGAAAATCATTTATATTTTTGTAACCAATATCCGTAAAAATGCTTGAAACTATGATTAAGAAGAAGCGCAAAGAATGGCGTTAAATAATAATAATATATATTAATGATTTATGTGACCTATTTTATTTCCTTCGTGAATATTAGTAGGCCCTACTTCATTGATAGCACTTTGTTAATAGCATGAGATCTGCTAAAGTAGAGCAGTTGATTGAAACAAATTTGAATGGACGTTGTAAAATGTCTAGCTAAGATTGTTGCGGTATATTATTTAGTTTCAAAAGAACTATAAAAACATTTAAAGTTTTCAAATTCACAGGTTAAAGGTAACTTATTAAAAAAAATTACTTTTCTCCAACTGTATGATGTAAAAGTTGATATTGACCATTTTCAAAAAGCCGTAAAAGGCTATATGGGATTTTATTTCCCTAGTGTATCGTATATATATATCATCGATATCCCAGGATACAGTATGTGTAGATGTAAAGTACTATTTATTAATCTCTGCGTTAGAGTGAGCTAATGTTATTTTATTATTTATGTATGTAATTGCAATGTCACCATCGCATTGGTGGTTACTACATCTGCAATAAATTATTATGTGGAGTTGAAGTTTCTTAAAAGATCAACACAGTTTCACTCAAAAAAGTTATTGTGTAGTATTCAAATACGTTTCGGTACCCAAGTAACCACGGTATCAGTAACTTTTGACGGTGATTTTGCTCTAAAAAAAAACACACACTTATACTCTGGATCCTTAAAATTGTTTTCATTATTATTTCAATTGCATAAGATATGATGGATTACATTAAACTTAATATTAAATTTGTTTCTAATTTCATTTAGAATTACTGCAACGAAACTGCAATAATTTTGAAAATATACTTGGAACTCTTTTAAAATGTTTCATTTAATATAATTTGCTTACTTTTATTGAATATTTTAATATTTAATTTAAGACATGCCTTAGGTATGTCAAGAGTATGCATTAAGTGTTTTTCGTATATTAAAATGTTTAACTATATAATATGTGGACTGTATAAAAATTATATTTTTAAAGATAGTTTGAAACCGTTTACCATATGCTTTAAACATGTTTAGGCGTATAATCACGAATAGTATGATAACCTTCAAAATAAAGGGTACCAGGAACTGGCACATACTTTCTCACAAACAAATTTAAATTATTAAACACATTCATTGTGACTTCATAAGTGTAGGATTAGTAGGAGAGCAGTAGGTGATTTTAAAGTAGGAGATTAACTAATAAATATTATTATTATTAGCTAGAGAGAAAAATATTCAATCGATTTTGAACAAATTTGCACAAAACACGTCTATTCGGCCTGTATAGATGCACGAAAAAAGGTTTTGAACGTTTTTGAAAAACAACCCCCTTTTTGGCCAAAAGACCCAAAAAATCTATTATAATTATTATTAGCTAAACAAGAATTTTTAGAAATATGCGGTTTTCTGCATATAGTAGGGTACATTAAGAGCTACAAATAAGCCAAATTTTATCAAAATCGTTAGAGCCGTTTTTTTATAAAAAAATAATAACTGGTTTTTATGGTTTTTTGGCCAAAAATGGGGTTGTTTTTCAAATATTTTCAAAACTCTTTTTCGTGCATCTATATTATATTCTTTAATAGGCCTAATTGACATGTTTGGTGCAAATTTGTTCGAAATCGATCGAATAGTTTTCTCTCTAGCTTTGTATACTTACAGACAGACATACAGACAGACATTTTGTAAAAACCACTTTTTTGGACTCAAGTTGTCCCAAATCGGATATTTCCACAAAAATCTCAACATAGATTTTTTGCGATCACTATACTTTCTCTATAGGCCTACTATAGTATAGTGAGAAAGTAAAACGGAGAAAACATATCAATATCTTAAACTGTATAAATCCCGTATCAATAAATCGTAGCATAAACTATGCAATTACTATAATTATATTTTTGTTATGAATAACGCCAAATTTTTATAGTCAGTGATTTAATGTATTCATAAACAAAATATAGCCCTATCAAATAGATATAATGTAAGAAAAAGAATTTCTATGAATATATTGAAAGTAAAATTATAAGTTATTTGTATTTATGTCGATACTTTGCCTAGGTGTTGATTGTGCGTTTACGGAAAGAAATATGCAGTACTATATTTACACTTCATTGACACATGTAGTAATAAATTGCAACCCCATATATTGTTGAAATTTAATAAAGGCTTTACCAAGGTGAAGATATGTTGATACTTGTTGTAGTGATCTCAAAATTTGGGAAAATAAAAGATATTTTATTCTAAAGATATTTAGAATCGTGCAACAACCACTTTTCACCAACATTTTCGAAGCTCTTCAACAACGCAACGAGAGTTTCCTAAAATCGACAAATAAAATGTGTGTATTTAGAACTAAAGATTTTCAGCTTACTTTTACTTCATACTCGTATATTTCTCTAAAAAAAATTTTATTTTGTCATGTACTGTATTTTAATTTTGTAGTTTAAAAGAAATTTAGATGTAACATTAAGGAGAAAAATAATAATTTGTATATTTTTCTTCTCGAGTTCTTCCACATCTATGACAAATCTATTCTATAAATAAATATACATCACTACTCAATTATTCTCTATAATGGTTTACTAAGCAGAAATAGTTTTGTTTATTTATAAGTTTAATTTTGTATTTGTGTAAAACCACACTTCAAACTATACTCGAAAGGTAATGAAGAAGAAATCAAACTTTATTAACCGATTGATATATTGTGTGACTGGTATTATTAAGGTGGAGTTTCTTGTAAGTTATGTACATTTTCATAAATTTAAAAACTTAAATTATATTTTTTATAAAAAGGTTTTTACCGACATTGTTAAAAAATATTTGAAATTAAAACAAATATTTTTTCAAGTGAGACTGTTATTTTGATCGGTCAATTCAATCGTAAAGTAAAGATCAAAATAATCAAAATAACATTTTTAAGAGAAGTAATGAAGTGGTGTTACTCAATATAATTTGTATTCATGTACTATCAAAGTTTACAGTCAATGATATAACAAGCTACAGTACACTCTCCTGAAATAAGCACAAATGTTATATTGTATTTATTATTACTCAAACAAAGTCCACTACGGCAGTAAGTAACAAATACTGTTGAATAATTTATTCTCTAGCCTTAATTTGCTATTACACACATAGTTTATTGAGGCTAAGTTCAGTTCATACAGCCAATCCATCAGTTCAGGTTTCAGTACAAACTAAGGGAGTTAAACTGAAATGATAAATGGGCAATTCTTGACACCTTGCCAGCTAACAAATGGGACGTAACATACGACACATTTCCATATTTTGTTTGGAACTGTTTAGATTTAAAATACTGTGATTTACAAAGTAAAAAATAATCATAACTACAACAAAATAATGATAATGACAACAATAAGGGTTGTCCTGTGCGTAAAAACATTGACGTTGTTGAGGGAAGTTAATTATGGAGCCTTTGTCTTTTGTGATTCCTTTATTTATTTTCAATACATAATAAATAAAGTTTTACAATTGTTACATGAAAATAATATTTTGCTTGGGACATGCCTTTGCCTTTGTGCGAAGGAATAATTTCTAATCTTCCAAAATCGTTCCAAAAAGTTAATGCAAACTATATAAAAAATTAAATACTACACTGTGCAAAAAACAAAATGATAACTTATAAACGTAAAGCTATAAATACTCACAATAAAAAAATAAAAAATACAATACAATAGGAAAATGTACTAAACAAAGTGAACTTAGTAAACTTTTTTACATTTTGGACCTATAATAATAGGCAATACATGTAACTGAAAAAATAAGTCCGTTATTATATTATCCATATTAAAATTGTATATACATCTAACACGACCACACACTCCATCCTATATGCTGTTATTGCTTCATTGGATTGTGGATTGGTCACGTATAAGCAGAACAAAATCAATGGTTCCCTACCTTAAGATAGACGCCACAGTTCGTGTATACTTATCGATATGACACGGATCAGGAGATTTCATATAGTTAGGCAATTTGGAAAATATTAAACTAGTCACATAAGATGAACTAGTTATCTTATAGTTTTAGTGGCTCTGGGTACAATAGTTTCTGTATATTTGAAAGATTTGAAAAAGTGGTTTTGAATATACTCGTAATTTAAGATATAAATTATTGTAAACATATACATAATAAAACGTGTCTTTAATTTTTGTTAATTAATTAATTACAAGTTGTGGTTTATTTTGAGTTAGCCATGAGTTACCATAGCCAGATAACTCAAATATATTGAAACAAGAAAAATATTGAGTTTACATTGTATAATGTAACGTTATTTGATTGTCTAAAATATTGTCAAGAAAGTGACCCTTAGCATCGTAGAACCAAAACTTGCTTTATCATGCTTTAACATTGGTTTGCTTCACGGGTGGAATTATAAATGACAGACGGCAGGCGAAAGTCTTCAGCTTAAAAGGTAGCTGTGTTTGAAATAATTAATACTAGTTTACTCGTGTTGGGTGACACACAATCCTTGCTCAAAACAGTCTGATTTAAAGATAATTAACTATACATTATTTAAATTTACTGACCGTTATCTGAAGAAAACGGTCTATTAAAAGTATGTGGTAAATTTTAATTAAAACCTTACTTCCTTGTACTGCTTGCAGTCCTGTTTTGATCACTTTCTATACGGTGACGAACGTTTCGCCTATTCTTTCAGGCATTTTCAAACCGTTTATAAACAAGTTTTAAAAATGATTTGCATTTGTTTAATGCGCGTCAAAAACTATAAATATACATACACACTCCACAAACATTAACACGAAAACACAAACACACGTAATTAGGCATGAATATGCCGATGTAGTTTATATTAAAATAGCATATCGCACACATGCGTCTCGGTCCCTCCTTGTCTCAGTACGTCCTGTCAGAGAAATACATATTCAACTGGGAGAAGTGACAATTATAACAAAAAGCAAAAAGCAAAATAAAAACGATACCAATAATCAGAAGTAATTCACGTCAAAGTAATTTGTAACAACTGAGGAAATTCAATAATATTTTTTTACTTTGCTATGTAATTGTACTGTCATTATTGAGGGTTCCAGTTCGTGTTGGTATTATTATGTAACCTGTATCCATATTTTATAATATCTGGGGAGTAGAGTGGCGCAATGGTAAAATGCGCTCGTTCAAGTTTGTTACATTCGCAACATCAAACACATATAATTGCTCTGACTTATGTCCTGGTGTTGCTCCCCCTCGCTACACTAATGTAATTGACATTAATTAAAGACTTTAAGAAAAATATAATAGTAATATCTGCAGGTTAGTTAGGGAAATCGTATTCATGTACCATTTATACCGATATTTGCGCTCTACACATGCTGATATAAAAAACCATAAAGTATGTAGAGATTTCTTTTAATTTTCGTAAAACTTTGTAGTATTATATAAAGCGTTCCTGAAAATGAAGTATATATCCCTAAAATTGTTTTCTAAAAATCCTCGAAAACATCTCTACTTCCATGGCAGTTACTCGTAGCTCATAATGAAGCTAGTCGGTTTTAATTTAAAATATATAAATGGAAAATTACCTCCATTTAAAAACGAATAGTTAAATTTGTACCCCTAGGCTATTTTATTTACAATTTCTTGGTACGTAACCTGCTAACTTACAAATATATAAACTACTAAATATAAAAAGTGTATTATATTCCCTTTCCATGATTTTAAGTCTACATAAATATACCAGTAGTCTACGGTTAGCCTAATAAACCGAACATACAATTCCGTTCCAAAATATCGCCTGTTGTGACAAATTGCATACATTTGATTAGATTCAATGTTTAAAAAAATAACTAAACGTAATAACTAACATAAATGTATTTTTTAAATCTGATAGAGGAGGTATTTTTTGGTTTGAATGACACGGATTATTTATTGTAAATTATAGGTATTATCATAATGTGTCTCGTTTTTAATGTTTGTCTAGAATTAAAATAAGTAATATAAATGAGTTCGTGTTTATTTATTATAAACGGTATAATTTATATATGCATACATTATGTTTAAACTGGATCAGTTTAAGTTGTTTTTTATCCGCAATTACTTTTTCCTTCAAAGTTTTATTAATAGATCATTTTTTGGATAGTCCATCATCGTTATTTCCTTATTTATAAAATAGATTTATGAGGCAATATATACATTATTATTATTAAATTACTTATGTATAATTAATTATTAGTATGATAACAGATGATTATATTTTCAAATTTACAATAATTTTGAAATGTATTCTACTAATAACAAAACTCAAAACCAAAATAAAATAAGCAATGCAGCCTTATCTGAAATTAAATTTGTGTTAGTCTCTTAAATGGATTATTCGAATTACACAATACAATAACATATCCATAAAGAAACTGTAAAACTCATTTTAATTTAAAACTATTTTTGCATTCGATATTTACGATTATTGATTGTATGATTCACGTATTGTATGCTTAAAGCCGAATTCTATTTATATTATTTTGATATTATAATTTCTCAAACTAATTATAAAGCAACTTAGAAGAGAAAATAAGTAAGAGTTAGTTTAGTTGCGTGAGTATACTTCTTAACATGCAAGACATTGCTGCGGTAACGAATCTGTGCATTATTGGTTTATTATTATTGTTGCGCGTGTTTTGCTATACAAAGTAGTGAATTGCTATGCTGCAATAGATTCATAACAAGATTGTCATAAATCTGTTACTCATGTAATTCAATTTACATTTTATTGCTTCTTCAATGTTATAGTAAGTATTTTTGCAAACTGTTTTTTATTTGTCCAATAACGTTCTGACAATTTCTATGTTTAAAAACTTGTAAAGCGCTTTTATAATATTCCCAAATTAGTAAAATAGTTTTCAGGTAACTTAATAGTTAAGTGAAAGGTCGTAGGTCTGTAGCTATTTTAAATATCGTAAAATCAATTTTGCAATATACAATTTTGTATGAGGAAATACTTTTTAGTTGTTATAAATATTTTCTTTTACTTTTACAATCTAACAGCCGCATCAAATAATAATATGCAACTAGTAATAGTAATATTTTCTAAATTAAGACTAAATTTTGAATTAAATTGTTTTTGGAGTGATTATTAGACTACCAGTTTAGAAATTAGTTTTATCCCCTGTTATTCTCGTTGAGGATCAATTGTAAAAATTAATTTTAAAAATCAGTACAGATTTGTTTTACAATTTAACTTTTGTTTAAATTATAACATTGAAAATATTTGAGATTATTCAATTAATTAAAAATATATAAAGTTTCTGTATTTACTGACTGCGTCACTCAAATGTGTAAACAATAATAGGAAAATGTCTTATACATTAAAATTTCAATATAATGAAGATACATTAGGTGTAGGTGACAAACAATTTGATTAATTTACAAGCAACCGAATTCAAAATTTTGAGTTTTTGAAACAGGTGTGAAAGAGAGTTTCCCCAGGGACAATAAATCAATTTGCCTTCGATAGGAGGACCTTAGGGAGAACTTATCGAAAGGTAATTTATCCTAGTATAAACGTTTTGGGTAAAGCTCAGAGCAACACGTTCAAAGCTTACGGCTGGATTTATTATTTATGTTACTATTAATCTGCGCATATTTCGTTAATCCCGAAGTATAAAAATGAATATCAATTCAATAGGTTTTTAAGTTGCAAACTATTAACAGCATCCTTTCTCATTACAATCAATTCGTTTTTGAATTAATTTATACACTTTTTGAAAATTGCATAGTTTTTAAAACAGTGATTTAACAGGCCCTATTACAATTACAACAGAGTAATTAATAATAGTTTTGTAGAATTATAAATTGTTTCGTTAAAAAAGTTGTTACGTAAGACTTTGGTGTTTTCGTTTAATTCTACCTCGGTTATTTGTAGTATTCATGTGTTAAAAGACCCCTTGCAAATTAGTCTATCCAAATTGTAATTTTTAGAAAAACATCATATAAACCATAATTTTTGGGGAATTGGTAGATTTTGGGGTCTAGATTAAGGTTCCAATTTTGACACCCTAAACAATTGACAAGTTAGCGGTTTATTGTGGATATTTCAGGTTCTATAGCCTACTATCAAATTGAAATATGTTGATTAAAGCCTTAAGTCGAAGAGGTTGAGCTCTACTGGACCTAATTTGCCTATTCAAAACTATTGGCTATTTTGGGCCGTATTTTAAATTGTTTCAAAAAAATTACTCGAACGGTAAAAGTAAAGCGTTTATGCTTAAAAAAAATATTGTTGGCCTATAAATGGTTGGACCATCTATTTTAAGCTAAACGTCAGTTAGATAAAATCATAATGTTAGCCATTTATTGAAAACTTAATGTACATTTCAATATATAAAAAAAAATTATTAATATATAATTTACTAGTTGTTTCTAGTGTTGCTATTTTTCTTCTGAAAGTGGACAAAATTACCCAAAAATGTTATATATATTACAATCCTTTCGATATCCATCAACACAGTAGCATCCAGAAGAAGCGCATTTTCCCAACCTGATAAAACGAGCACTTTTTTACGTATTTTTAAGCATATTACTCGTATCTTTCCTTAAAATGTTTGCAACTACCGGTTTTTAGTGCCTTATATTTTACGTCTGAATATTTCCACAACCTCACCACCGTAGAACTAATGGTATACTCGGATGAAGATTACAAGGTAATGTTGTAAAGTTGGATCCTAAATCATTTGTTATTTATTTCATGAATCATTTTTTTTTACAATTCTTTTTACTCTTTTTTACAATTTTCTGGAAAACCAAATTAAGTCAGCGTGTTCGATGTTATTTCATTCGAGAATGAGCAAATCAACAATTGTGTTGGTTTCCAATCCTAACTTATCAGTATTTTGAAATTTTGCAGTTAAATGTTTCCTGCGTGTTTAACAAGTTCAGCATATGACACTCCCTCAAACATGATTCCTCACAACGATTGAAATATCTTAATATCTGTTTACGTTAATAAAGTGGGAAACTTCATATTAAGTTTCATAATAAGCAAGTGGTATCTAAGTCTCAAATGTGTATACAATTAATTTAACAGTGAACATGGAATTATGCCATTATTGTTTTAATATTTTGTCAGTCATATTTTACCAGCAATTATTACTAATTACATTTTGTTATTATAAATCCCTTAGTTTTTGGATAGCAGAAATTTCTAAATAATTAACACTTTGTTATTTAGTTTATATGCAAAATTTACAGATTCTAAACATTTAACTATTACTGAACTTTATTACTAATAATAAACTTTTAATATATCGTCATTGACATTTCATTTCACACAGGTGAAGTAAGAACTATAAGAAAGATAACAATTTAGTACTTGTTTAGATATTTGTATATCAATATGTTTGTGTCCGAGAGTTAACTGGTAAATTAGGCCTATAGCATTATCTATAGACCAGCAACAGGGTAAATTTGCTTGCAATTATGTTGCTAATTGATTACAACCCCTGAACAGATGCATAAACCCTGAAGCGACAGAGGCATGGCTTAAGGGGACGGATACGGTGCACAATTAACCATGACAAGTAAAACATAGTGATCTTGATATCAAATACGAGTTGGTATAAGAAAGAAATTGTATAAGGTCTGTTGAGTATTTTAATCAAGTTAGTATCTTTAAGAATTAAATTAATTATAATTACATTATATGATAAAAATAAATTAGTTTTGTTAATCATAGGGTATAACATAGTTAAATGCTTACTATCCCTTTTCCATTATTAGCGGAAATATTCCAAAGTTGATACATTATAATGTGAACACAACTTTTAATGACTGTAATAATTTTGAATTTTATATTATAATGGATGATAAGCAAACACATATAAATTAATTTTATATGAATCATATGTTTTGCTAAATGAATAATTTACTTTATAAATACAGTAATTTAGAAATAAAGAAACACACATACACACATTTAAACTCGCTGGTAGCCTATTGATTGTTATTGTAAGAAGTATCAGGAAGTAATTTACAGGCAATGACAGTCCGTCTTCGAAGTTCGTCTTAAAACAGCAACAACTAATATTATGAAAGTTTTTATTTAAGGTCATTGAACATCGTTGTAAGGATATATAAGGACATCAAATGGAAGAAATATACGAGTCAGAAAGTTTTCTTCGCTAGACAGCAAGCTGGAGTAGTTTAACTAGGCCTACAGAAAAAAAAAACTATGTTTTGGAAAACGTTTAAAATATTATAGTGTACAATTCTAACCAGCGGTTGAATTGAGGTATAATTTTGACAGTACCATTATTATATAGGTTACACATTATTTACAAATTGGCCTTACAAATTTTATTTTTAGACTAAATTCAGATTATACAATTCTATTATTTTAAAGTTTATAATTTTGTTCACAATTCTAGTGCATTTTAAGTTTTACAGTCAATAATTTAAAATAAACTATAATAATATAAAAATAATATTATATATACATAAAATATAAAAATAATTTATATGTTTGTAAAACTATTATTAAACAGGATAGAACATAATATTTGGTTATTGCGTTAAAATCTCATTATAATGTACACACTATAAGGTACCGTCGGAATCTATTTGAAAACAGATTCTTGTAGTGATAGTAAGCTCACAATAACAAAGGTTCTCTTCCAGTTTTACTATTCAACTATCGGCCGAGTCGTACTCAATTAGACATTTACATACACTCTTGTAAATAAATATTGAGCTTGACTTGTGAGAATATATACTTGATAGAATAAACTTAGAACACAAAATCTCATATCTAATACGTTTATTAACTCAAACGCGTTTCAACGACAACGTAGCCATCTTCAATGATGCACGAGCTACAATAGTCAAACTATAACTAATCTTACAGTGTTCTGTCTCCCATATTTATACAGAATTCAAAGGGGGTGGCTTAAGGGTCGGCTCTAGTAAAACAGAAAGCAACCTTCGACTCCCTATAGCGGCGGTAGGTTACGCGGACATTGCTCATCCTAAATCCATTTAAAACCCGCAATTATTCAAATAGCGTTTTTTTTTTAAATACCAAACTCTTGGGAACAAAATTCTTCAGGCGAATGGTTTGGTAGTTTTTCGCTATAATTAATAGTGATAACATAAAAAAATATTAAAAATCAATGTTTTAAATTGTTAATAAATATTAAACAAAATATTTTTCTTAATTTTTAAAAAGCCATTTGCATGCATATTGACCATAGCTTTAAAATGACATATCGTTTATAATTTTCCGATCAAAAATAAAGGAAAAATTTGGATTTTAATTTAACATTGGTCTTATGGAGTGTCAGCCAACATGGCCGACAGCTAGAGCCAACCCTTAAGGGTCTGCTCCAGTAAACGAGAAATCCACCGGAACGCAAACGCCTCTCACTATATCCCTATCTAAACAGTGCAATTTCTTGCGCTGACATTGCCTCATTTCATACCATTTTATAAGTCTATATTTTGTAATTGAGTGTTGAAAAAAAAACTGAATATTCTTTATAAAATTTCGGATCCTTCTTGCAAATTATTTTTCGTTATTAATTTCTTATTGTGTTAGGAAAAAAATTCAAACTTTGTACTTACAAAATGTCAAAATCAAAAGCATTTTTAAAAAATGTAAATTGCAAGACGGATGCGTATTGTGACTGTGCTTAAAATGAGACCTTGCAAACAATTTTATGATAAAAAATAAACGAAATAAATGGTTTGAAATTTAACATTGCTCTTATGGGATAAAAATCCAAGATGGCTGCCACTACAGCAGACCCTTAAGACTACGTTACATTAGTGGGGCGTTACCAATTGCCTTGCGTTATTATAACTAGCCTAACAATAACTATATAACTAAAAGAGTTAGGCCTACTAACCTAATAATAATCTCATACAATACATTATTTTTATATTAATATAGAATTTTGTATGGGTTCTAATTCATTATTTACAATTATTTTACTATGTTTGTTGTCCGAAGAAATATATAGGCCAAACTAAAAGAAGTATGAAGACAAGAATTAAAGAACATTTTTCTCATATAAAGTACAATAGGCCAGATAAATCTGCTATGGAATTTTTTAGATGAAAACCATAATTTTAAAATAGAAAACTCTGTATTATTGAAAAATGTAACTAAACTTAACACAATAGATGCTTGGGAAACTTTTTATATTAACAAACATAGTAAAATAATTGTAAATAATGAATTAGGACCCATACAAAATTCTATATTAATACAAAAATAATGTATTGTATGAGATTATTATTAGGTTAGTAACTTGTTTAGTTATATAGTTATTGTTAGGATAGTTATAATAGGTTGAGGCAATTGGTTACGCCCCACTAATGTAACGTAGTCTTAAGCCAAGCCCCTTTGCATTCTGTATTAATAAGGGAGATGGAACACTAAGATTAGTTCTGTTATAGCTTGACTATTCTAGCTCGTGCATCACTGAAGAAGGCGACTTTGCCGTTGAAACGCGTTTGAGTTAAACGTATTAGTTGTGAGATTTTGTATTCTAAGTTTATTCTGTCAAATACAGTCTTGTCTAAAATAATTTTTTTTCAATTTAAAGTAATAATCGGATGAATTGTTTTCTACGTTTACCAATCTGGAAAATGCCTATTCAATCTATTATAACTTCAGATAGAGCCAACAAAATCTAGTTCTGATCGGTGTTTGTTTTAATATTTTGGACAAAAATATGATTATACAATAAAATTCACTTTGATTAGGATTAAATAAATTATATTTTTTTAAATTGTATAAATATTAATAAGATCCAACTACTAGCACCACCTAATGGCCTCACAATTAAAGTGGCGACAGCTGCTAAAGTTACAACAAAAGTAACATTTCACCCTTCACCCCTCCCCCTCACTTGTAACAAAGGTAGCCCCCTCTCTATATTGAACATTAACACTTAGAAGTGAAATTTGTCCTAGAATAGACTAAACAGTATTCGATCAGGGATCATCGCAATATTCTGTGAACTAAGTTTGTACTTGGTTGTCGATTGACCCAAACGGGGTTGCTTTGGGCATCATTTATTTTGCTGTGTCAGCGTCAATCCACGAGGTGATGCAGAAAAACTTTCTGAAAGTTATAACTGAATATGTCAAGTGCAGTTAAACAACATTTAGAAAGTGTCATTTGAAGTAAGATTTCTACAAATTATTTTGTGTCTTTAATAGTTACAATAACTATGGAGAGGGGCATTTGACTTATTTATATTTCCTTTAAAATTTTTAAATTTTTGCTTGTTCTTTCTATAAAAGCTATTGTTGTTAAAAACATGTTTGTTTGATAAACTCCATCTTGTATGCTAGAAAACACGAAGTTATGGTTAGGATTATGTTCCGTAACTATATTATCCTAAAAATGTATTATGCTGACGTAAAATAATTATACAAAGAATACTATTTACTGTTGTTGTAATGATATACGAAGAATTATTGATTAAAAAATAAGTGTGGTAATTACATGGTGTCCGTCCAATAAATTATTAAAAATCCAACCGATTTTGTTGTAAACAAGTCATCTTCAGATTCAAAGCACCGAATTTGTGCCAATCTTCATAAACGGTACCAGGAACTGGCACATACTTTCTCACAAACACATTTAAATTATTAAACAGATTCACTGTGACTTGTAGGGTGGGGTAGGAGAGGTGATTTTTTATTAAAGTAGAAGATTAACTAATAAATATTAAATATCAACACCTAGGCAAAGTATCGACATACATACAAATAACTTATAATTTTACTTTCAATATATTCATAGAAATTCTTTTCCTTACATATATCTATTTGATAGGGGAATATTTTGTTTATGAATACATTAAATCACTGACTATAACAATTTGGCGTTATTCATAACAAAAATATAATTATAGTAATTGCATAGTTTATGCTACGATTTATTGATACGGGATTTATACAGTTTAAGATATTGATATGTTAATAAATTTATTGTTACCTTTTATTTGGTACGTCACTAATCCATTGTTGGTAAAATGATTACCTAGGTTTCAGGCTGCTTGAGCCCATCATCATCCTAATGGAACGAATATTACCTTAATGATCTGATGATGGGCTCACGCAGCCTGAAACCTAGGTAATCATTTTACCACCAATGGATTAGTGACGTACCAAATAAAAGGTAACGATAAATTTATTATAAATTCTACTAATCCGTAGGCTAAAATGCCAAAAATGGCAAAATTGAAATTGATATGTTTTCTCCGTTTTACTTTCTTACTATACTATAGTAGGCCTATAGAGAAAGTAGTGATCGCAAAAAATCTATGTTGAGATTTTTGTGGAAATATCCGATTTGGGACAACTTGAGTCCAAAAAAGTGGTTTTTACAAAATGTCTGTCTGTATGTCTGTCTGTAAGTATACGAAGCTAGAGAGAAAACTATTCGGTCGATTTCGAACAAATTGGCACCACACACGTCAATTAAGCCTGTATAGATGCACGAAAAAAGGTTTTGAAAATTTTTGAAAAACAACCCCCTTTATGGCCAAAAACCCCCAAAAATCAGTTATTATTATTAGCTAATCGAGAATTTTTTTAGAAAGATGCTGTTTTTGCATATGTTAGGTTACATTAAAGGCTACAAATAAGCCAAATTTTATGAAAATAGTTAGAGCCGTTTTTTTATAAAAAAATAATAACTGAGTTTTTGGGTTTTTTTTTTGCCAAAAAGGGGGTTGTTTTTCAAAAATTTTCAAAACCGTTTTTCGTTCATCTATACACAGGCCTACTTGACATGTCTGGTGCAAATTTGTTTAAAATCGATCGAATAGTTTTCGCTCTAGCTTTGTATACATACAGACATACAGACATACATACAGACATACAGACATACATACAGACATATACAGACAGACATTTTGTACAAACCACTTTTTTGGACTCAGGGGGTCCCAAAACGGATATTTCCCCAAAAATCTCAACATCGAATTTTTTGCGATCACTATTATACTTTCTCTATACTATAGTATAGTGAGAAAGTAAAATTGCTTCTTTATAGATTATTACTAAAAAACGCTATTATTAAAATACTACACTGAATACATTTTTATCTTAACATGAACACGAGAACTTAAATACAAAGTTGTATATTAATCACTAATTATTTTTTTTTTTTGTGTTAAACCAATGTGTGCTTCTTAAACCATAACGAAATCCTAATGGAACGATTATAACCTTAATGATCTGATGATGGGCTCACGTAGCCTGAAACCTAGGTAATCATTTTACCAACAATATATTAGTGACGTACCAAATAAAAGGTAACAATAAATTTATTACTAATTATTACAAACACTGAAGTTTGGAATGAAAAACAATGGTATCGATGCGCAAATGTAAGACGACGGTGACGTCTGTAAACGTTTGAGGCCTTGGATCTAAACATGTGTCGAATGCATTAACTCGTTAGGTTGTTTATGGATTGTTTAGAAGTTTATATCAGTTAGTTAGTTATGGCAAAGTATTTAAATAATTTATTTTCACCATCCTGGAGGCTGGTCTTACATTGGTTATTGGTTTAACAACACAAATATTTAATCAAGTAAACCATGACTCCTAAATACAAGGATAAACAGTTGTAATTCAGTATTAAACTTCAACAGACTATTTAAATAACATGGGTTTTTATTACATATATTTTTTCCATACTTAAAATAACGAAAATTGGAAAACTACTTTGATTAATATCTTTTCCTATTTATACTATTACAAATAAAAATCACTAATTCCTTATCAAAAAACGCTATAAAAACAATGTTTACTGTTCAGGTTGATTTATATAGAATATATACACTTCACAGGCGTAACTGTATGAAAATGTTTTAATATGTATCTTATAGTCTTCAAAAGACTTTTTTATTATAAGATTTCGACCTGATTTTAGATTTAACTGTAAAATAAAACTGTGCTGAAAATTTTCCTAAAATAGAAGGAAAATGTATGGTTTTATATTAAGTAATTTGAATAGAAAAGTTTAAAAATATTGATATTAGACCTGTACCTTAAACACTTTATTTTACACTAAATATTAAATTTTGAAGAGTATGGAAATGTATACGCCAATTTAATCAGTCCTAAATTCTTCACTAAATAATTTAATAAAAATTGATTATTTAAATATAAAGGTAGTAAATTATAAAATCATTTGAATTTCTTGATTCTCAGAATTTTAAACGACTTAAAGGATTTAAAACTATTCTACTAAGTTTTTACTGACTGCCGGTTCTACTATAAAACCTATAAGTCCAACACACACTGCGCCAGTTATCCTAGCCTCAAGTTAACACAAAACACACGAATTAGGTTTTATCATTATTTAAACAATATTTCATTTGATTTATTTTATAGATAGGTTAAATCTTTAATACTCAAATATTGACCCGATCTTATGAATTTATGACAATATCAAGATAAAACTTTTTGTTAGTAGTTAGGCACAACAAATATGAATCATTCAGATTTGTTTTGGGTATGATTACCAACTTATATATTTTAAAACCTACTAATAATGATTATACTCGTATTTAAAAAAAATATATTTGAAAATATAATAAAAGTTGTATGACAATTTATCTATTTTATTCACGCACTTACATTTTTCTAACAAGAGTGTCATAAAAACTCGTTTTCCCGCCATTTTGAAGTGGTTGGAGATATAATAATTGTAGATATTATATTTGTAGATAGTAAATAAAAACTAAATTCTGACGTAAAAGCCCTTTAGTTTTATAATATGCGATTCAACTTAGGCCTACATGTCTATATCAATTTTATAGAAATAGTGTTCTTCATTTCTCGAACATTCTAAATTTTGTTTAATGTTGGAAAACATTGTTTTAAAGATTATTGGTGTTCATGTTTGGTAAAATTTCGGATTCTGAAAATAAAAATTGCTTGGTGATAGTGGGTAAGTAAAAATACAAAGCTAAAATAATGTACGTTTAAGTACGCCGCCTTGAAACGGCAAGTAAGACATGTCTACTAGAAGACCTTTAAAATTATGTAACAACTAACCTATGTTGACATTTGAATTGTGAGGGGTTCGGGACAAAATAGTACCATCCCTCATTTTCCACTTTCTGAGAAGACCATATTTGAAAGTTTAATCAAAACCTCAAATCATTGTGTCACATTTGAATTAATTGTGATTTAGCCTTGAAATATTTTTGTCGTATACCATCACAATCAAAACATGCACTTTATTGATTCCAATTTGTTGCTTGATATTGTCTTGCTGCAAAAAAAGTTGCTCAATGAGCAATAAAATAGAAGTTTCATACAGAGCAATCCACTGAACATTTTCTGAAACTTGTTAGAAAATGATTCTTATACAGTATATCGCTGCTAAATGTAGTACATAAATTTCACTTTGTGAAAAAATGTGGCGTGGCACTATTTTACCACACCCAAGAAAATGCTGAATGATTTGCTTGTATGTAAAGCGATTTAAAGCTACTGACTTGTAATACATATAGTTGTATTATAGCTAACAACCGCCTTTTGAGTGTCTTGTATAGTATGATCTAAGTATGACACTACCTGGTTAAAAAGTACTGGAAATCAAAAACATCTTTAAAAATGTCTTAGATGTTATAAATATTATAGGTCTCTTACAATATAGGTTGTTGCTCTGCTGCGGGACAGGTGCCCAAGTTAGGCGCCGTTGTTACTTTTGACATTTTATGATTATTTTCGAGAGTGCTTAACTTAAATAAAATTAATATTTGTAGTTTATACACCCGTTAAGGCACAAAATGTCAATTTGAATTACGTTTTTAAACATTTTATGACTTTGTTCATAACCACAAAAGTTATATTTTTCTATTATCATAATACATTACATTTTAAGGAATCTAAATATCAAATTTCAACTTAATCAAATCTGTGGTTCAGAAGATATTTGGATTAATCAGTCAGTCAACCGTATTACATTAAAACTAAATACTTTCAACAAAACAAGAGCTATACTTGTAAATTGTAAACTTTGTGTAGTAAATAGATTTTTTAAATTTAATAATTTTTGTTTGTATTATTTTACATTAGTTTAGTTTATCTTTCCTTGGCGTTCAAAAATATTTTGATAAAACGTAAAGATACTTATTAGACTTAGTATCTTATTATGTTTTTTTTATTCACTTTAATTAGAAAAATCACAAGATGAGAGTTCCTATTTGAAAGTTTTGAACAACCCAACGATTCCCAATTTTGGTGATATACTCAAAAACTATTTTGTAAAATTACATACTATTACAAAAACTATTTTGTAAAATTACATACTATTACAAAAACTATCTTGTAAAATTACATACTATTAGAAAAACTATTTTGTAAAATTCCAAACTATCATAAAAAACTTCAAGTGTCCCAGTTAGTAGTGCCAAAAGTTTAAACAAAAGACAAGGTTGCTGCTGAAATTTAGGTGCAACTACCAAGAATAATTCTCTTGTCAGTATTGGTTAAGCAAATTTCCAATTATTGTATATTTCATTCCTGCCTAAAGGTATTGGACATAACATTTATTCTTTTATACGGCGCTGTTATTAAATTAATTGTAAACTATTTCGTTCAGTTGTCTACAAGTCAGTAAATAAATCAAAGCGTGACAAAACATGGAACTTCATAAAGAAATTATTTTTACCGTGCTCAGCTACTGTATAGCCTCAGGAAGATCATTACATACACTCTAAAAGTGTCACGATAAATTAATTCAAGTAAAAAAAATATTTTCTATGTTTAAACCTGGGAAAATTCCATTCTCACGTTTGTAAATAAAATTGTATCTGAAAACTGTACCTCCTTTCTATAAACTTTATAACAACAATAAAAAACGTTAACATTGACTGGGTAAATACAAAGTTTATAGAACGTGCAAACGTGACCTCTTTATAAATTTAAATTTATATTTTTTAAGATATTTAAAAAAATATTACAGAAAAGTTGAAAGCCGCAATTGAAAGAGACCCCAATTTATTGCTATAAGAATAAGTAATGCATACAACTTATAACAATTGGCAACTTTTATAAATTAATAATACAAAACATTTTGGTGCATAAAAATAATGGCACTCAATTAATACAGAATTACCTTTAAATTTAACTATATCCTGGTCACAACATGGCATTTGTTTCTGGACTTTTTGAAACGTTTGATATATTTTAAAAGTTTATATTTCCTATATAATTAGTTTAGTTTGATAATATATACAAAGCTCAGAATGTCAAACATTCCCACAAAATTATTAATAGTATAATCTAACTTATGCCTGTAAGTTTTCCCGACATTTTTCTGCAGATTATTTTATTAGTAAGTAAATAATATTAATCCAAACCAATAAATCGGCAGAATTTAAACATTAAATGTGAGTTATGTTAGTGTTTGTTACTTCCTGATTAATATTTTATTTAATTTGTTTGTGGTACATGAACGTCAGAGTAGGCGAAACAGTTATGTATTAAACCAGAGAAATTCGATTTTGAAAAAAAAAACTAAGAATTTCATACTTCATCCTTAAAGTTTTACCAAAACGGTATTAGTAACAAAAACTCATCAACAAGTTATAAATTGTATGGAAGTACAAAATCAATAGATAGTCGTGGAAGCTATACATATGTATGGTGGGAGAGACAAGTGAAACAAAATGCCTAATCCTAAACTGTAAATTGGAAGATTGAACCCAACTATTTTACATACCGTTTTGTCAACAGATTTTATGGACAAAATAGTTATTCTGTCTTAATTAGAATTTTTTAATTAGAGTTTTTCAAAATTTTAGTTTACATACTTTTTTTAATAGAAGAAAAATAAGTTTTTGACTTAGTAAATATTTATTGAAACTGCATATTATAAAGTTCTTTTTTACGTTCTTAAATAATACCCTTTCATAAGAATGATATCCCCCACGACATAGAATCAAATATTTTGCTTCTGAAACTAACCTAACCTAACTTTGACTACTCAAATTATTGTTTTAGTTCTGACAACTGAAATATTTGCGGATTAGTAAACTATGGCAATTAGCAATGTGAAATCTTTATCTATTTCAGATAAAACTAAATCAAAATTGGTTCATCGTTTGGGAGCTATGATGCCACAGGCAGATACGCAGATACACACGTTAAACTCATAACACCCTTATGTTTTCGTCAGGGGTTACAAATCGACAACAACTGACAAACAACTGGCCCTGCAGTAAAATACGATTATTGTTGGCACATTTCATATGAACATAAATTAATTTAATTGATGATTTTGCTTTACTAACATTCCCAATTTGAATTATGGGATCGTAAATATTGTCTTTTTGTAAATGGTAGGTATCCGAAAAGTTTGAGTCAATACAAATAAAACAAAAACAAAAAATTTTGCAGTTACACTTTCAGCGCCAAGCGTATCAATTTGACACACAGTTGTTTTTTAATTTAAGTCTATGTGTATCACTATGATACACAGTTGAACTTACCAGAGGACCGTGTGTATAGAATTTCCTCGCATGTAGGCCCATGTTCTAAGCTCTGTATATAATTTTGATGCTCAGTTATCATACAATTGAATGCAATGTCTGTTAGATCTGGTCCCTGGGTAAAGAGATCGGGCATTGGGTTCTAAAACTGTTATTATCTGGGCCACTGTGAACATTTTTTTAAAACAGACCTTTCTAATGATAAAAGTAGTCAAAACTAATCCTAGCGCTGACATTGTTAAATAGTCAGGGTTCGGAATGCATACATATTTGCAAAAGAACATTTTATGTGTTTGCAAGAATGTGACGGACCCAAAAGAAGAAATAATTCGTTCATTCACCTGAATCGCTAAAGTGGGTTAAGCGAATTTAAAAAAAATATGTTATGGACTGCGCTTGGATTTTATGGATAACGGGTACTTTTATGGTATTTTACGTTTTGGTCGATTTATGCGGGATCAGATGGGCTATAAAGTCGAGTAAAAAACAAAACGTGCGGAATATTTTTTATGTTTTTAAATAAAATTAGAAAAATCTAAAAAATTTATACTTCCTGTCATATACGTGCTTCCAGTTGTTGGATTTTTTGGCTAAAGAAAACCTACGTGTATACCCCAAATTTTAACCTAATGGGTTATTAAAATGCGGTCATTAGAGGGATAACACACATATATATACACACACACAAACACCCGCCCCCCCCCTCTCACACCACCCACACCCCCACCCCACACACACACATATATATATACAATATATGTATATATTGCAACGGATAAACCTTATGCAATGCGTGAAAGATTGAGTTTTGTTGAAAAACTGCAAAAATCAAGATTTCATAGCAGGAGTTGAGGTACACCCTATACTTAACTAGATTAGAATACGACAAGTCCCGGCCAACTGTACTGTGTCAACAGAGATGGACTTTTGTCCAGGAACTTGTTCCAAGTTGCTTGAAAGACTTAGAAAAATTAGTTATTTTTATACAGGAATAAGGTGTTAAATAAAAGTATAAAATTGATGAATTTTATGGGTAAATGTGAAACACGGGAGGTGGAAACATTGTTCATGGAAGTCACAATTTTGTAAAATAAAAAATGTTAAAGTTATAAAGAGTTAAAGTTATAGGAAATTCTCAAATTTCATCAAAATTAAATGAAAAAGATATTTTTGAAAAGCGTAAGAAAAATTGTATAAAAAATGTTAAATAACAAATTAAGGAATTTTTGGTATTTTAAAAGTTAGAGATAATTGTTAAAGTTTGAAGGTGAAAAAGCACCATAAAAAATGAAAAAGGGAGAATGAAAAAGTAAACAAGTTGTAAAGAAGTAAAAGTTTTATAAGATAAAAAGTTTATAAATTGGTAATTAATTAAAGTAATAGGTGAGAAAGTTCATACCTATATTTTGCTAAAAATAGAATGAAAAAGGTGGTAAAAATAATAACATAGTGTTAAGAAAGTAGTAAGGGTATAAAATTGTAAATCTCAATCGAAAGTATCAATTTTAAAGTTAAAATTCAAATTCAAAAGTAAATGTTAAATTTGGAAAATTTTGCAAGTCCCAAAAACAGAAGAAAAATCTTCGGACAGAATGGAAATTTTGGCTAATATATCATAAAATAATAACCAACATAGAAGAAAAAAGAAAAAGGATTTTCCTTCAAAACCAGAAAAGTTTTCGTGAGGAAAAACCGCGGAATACGCGAGGCAGCGCCATAAGCGAACCAAACGTAGTACGACCATCACTCAAGTTTGAGAAGAAAGGAAAATGTATCAGGAATACGATTACGAAAACCGCAAGTTCGTAAAAGCAGTTAAAGGAAAACTACGAGGAAAATACGTAAGACAATAGGAGAAAATGTAAGGAGGGGAGATATAGATTAGCTGATGGCAAGGCCTAACGAAGAAGTTAGTGGGGGTAGTACCAACCTAAAACTTAAAGAAATCAATGCAAGTTGCATGGCAAGATATCGAACAAGGAATAGAAAAATAAGAAAGGCAGTTGGTACTCGGAAGGCGGCAAAGGAGGCTATATAAGTGGAGTACAGCGGGAGCCGCGTATCTAACGACCTATCTAACGATCTATCGCTCTATCTGGAATCTGGAATCGCTCTCTCTGTGAGGTTTTTCTTTAGATCGACGTTGTTAGACGGATCTGCGATGTTATAGTAACGTACTTAGAAGCAGTGTGTTATAAAGACAGCAGTAAGATATGTGTCAATCAAACAGTGAACATTTTAATTAATTATAATATTATGCGATATAATATTTCAAGTAACAGTTTTCATTAAAATTTTATCAAACGTAAATACGAGTTAAATGAACAAAGACAGTGTGAAATCAGTTAGTATTACAGACAGTGAAAAAACGATTGAACAGTTTGAGTGAATTACGCTATAGTTAATTATATAGCGGGTGCGTCAAAAAATCTATAAATGACGTAGTCTACAGGAATCACAGGACTGATGTAATGACGATAACTGGAACCACACATGGACTTTGAAGGACTACTGGAATAAGAAGCGTTAAACCAAATCAGGGAAGGCGTTAAACCAAATCAGGGAAAACGTTAGAAGACATCAGGGAAAGTCAAACCAGGCAAAAGCTGAGACCACGAGAGACGTTCAACCGCACCAACGATAACCGGACTTCAGGGAAGCTGTATTTCAATCAACATTCTTGGGAAAGGTGTTCAGAGTCCAGGGTCGCAGTAATAAAAGGTCTGTCAGAAAAGTTACGATATCCCTTATTAAAATATTGCCTGAGTTAAATTTAAATAATTATTGATACTGGGTTGAGATAAAAAATTTAGGTTTTTCAAAATATAAAATTATTAATCTTGTAAATTAAATATATAAAATCATTTTCATAATTAAATAATTAAATAATAAATATTAAAAAGGAAGGAATAATTAAGTATAAATGAATAATAAATGGTTCTACCTAAAAGAGTTAAAATTTATGTAAATAGTAAATTTAGTTTAAAATTTATGTTTTTGTAGTGGAAAGAACCACAGAGTATTTTGAGTTTTTTATTGAATAAATTTTCGTTTGATTTCAATTAATATAATTAAGTTACCTTGTTCAAGAAATTCCTATTATCTGAGTATCATATATGATAAGTTGTTTTCAGTGTATGATCAATATTGAAGGGCGGAAACGCAAAGTTGGCATTTCCAACGAAATTTCACAAAGCACAAATAATTTAATTATTCTAGGTAAAGTTCCACTGTTCTCACTCCTCGGAGATTGTCAAATAAATATAATATTAATTACTGAGCTGAGCAAATTTGAAGTTAATAGTAACTTGAATAACTGGAAGGAATTTAATAAAATATTTTTATTTAAGGTGACTATAGGCATAGTTATCTTAACCAGAGTTATATCACCTAGGCTATTAAAATTAATTTGCCTTAAACTTCCAGTAGGTGATATAATCTCTTTATTCTGTAACAAAGTAGGGAAATCCTACAGACAGACAATAGCGTCGGGGCTACATTGCAGAGGTGGCTCCCGAACGTCATAAAAAAGGTCTGTCGTTGCAGGGTTGACGTCGCAACGTGGGGACAAAAGGAAAACAAACTTCCTCCCCCAGCGTCGTGCAACTCGTGCGTCGTTGCAATATATATACAATTTTTAATCACACCCCAAAACTATGATGCCTGCGAACTATGATCGGTACTCATTGTCCACTCCTGACATCAGGTCTCACCATAAGAGTCATCGAAATAGCTCAATTTAATTACGGAAATTCGCTAATAACAATAATAGAGGATTGTAAAACTGCAACTTAATTGACAGTCACAAGAAGTATTAAAAGCTAATAGCAAGGTTAATGTATGTACATGTATAATAAATGTACGTAATATAATAATGAAAAATGTGTGGGTTGTAATAATAAACTAGTAACGGGAAATGATAATATCTACGTAAAATAAGGGTTAAATTAAAATGTTAAACAAACCTTTAGCTTAAGAGAAACCTTCATTAATATGCAAACCACACCGAGGAAGGAAAAATACGCGATTAAATCAACAAGACCTTTATTGTACCCTTTATTTCATAAGCAACGTCATTTAGTTTAATATATAGTTTACATTAATCATATATATTATAACATGAACTCCACAAATAAATGTTTGTAAAATAAAAGTTTTTTTCAAGTTAAAAACGTTACACAATTTTTTAATATTTAATTGCTATAGATTCCTTTTCAAATAAATATATATAAAATAATAGATTTGATTTTTTCAGAGTTTAAAATAAAATTTTTGTATGTTCGATATCCTAAAATTTCCTATATTCGTGTTTTAATACTTTGATCAAATTAATAATCTCAATAAATTAATGTTATAAATATGACATGTATTTAAACATTCACTAAAATGTATTAACTCGGTGCTTATTTCAACCATTTTTAAATTAATTTTAAACATTAAGTAATTATGAAATAGAATCTGTGTAGAGAGTACTGAAACGGACCGATAGGACCACCAACTGTGTTATAAATGGTTCATGAAGAATAACAACAATTAGTTACAATACGTTGTTTACTAACCGTCCTATCCTGTAGGCCTACAGAAAATGAATTAATTAGCTGGTTTATAAACAGAAGAGCTAATGTACATTTTATATACATGTTCTATATGCCAAACAGGAAATAATTATTCTAAATTTGTTAAAACAAAGTTGGACTACAATAAATACCATTTCAATATTATGAATGGGATTGCTCTTTTCCACTCTTAAGTAATAAATATGAATACTACGTAAACAAATTTAGCGAAAAAGTTTAACACTTTAAAAATCATCAATTAACTTTACAATCTGCTTTTACAGCAATTCATTTCATTTTAAAAGACGCAATCAGCTAACGATGCACCAGAGAAAGAGAATTGATTATTATATTTCTTTATGTAACTAGGTTAGGACTATCTAGGGATAAAGGGGTGAGGAAAAGTAAAAATATTAGTTTACTGAAAACGTTAAAACTATGTTTAGAATGTGTTTGTCTAAAATACAAAGGACTCCATCCAATGTGACTACGCTGGGTACAGTATCAGTTCAGTCGGAATAAATGCGGAATTACAATAAACTGAAACTAAAGCTTTATATGTAGAGCGCAGCACTGTTGTAATGAATGATTTTCCACGGGTTTAGTCAAAGGAAATATTTATTTACTTGAATTCATTTACCGACACGTTAGCTTGACATTGTATTTTAAACTGATTGACTGTATAGCGTGCAGAATAAGTTGTATGTGTTTTGTATGCTTACACGGATGAAAAGGAAGTTTGTTTACGTAGAAATATCGTGATATGGAAAACTCCCCCAAAAACTAATTGGATAGTGCTCCAAGGGTTCCGTATCATCCTGAAATGGTTCAGTTAAAAAAGTACTGTTATGTAACTAAAAATAATAATAACATGCATAATATTCTATTTAACGTACAAAGTTCAATCTATAAGAGTTCCCTACTCTTTCGACGTCATTAAATATTATCAACAACTCATACATACTGTATGTCAATTACTCAATTAATGAACTAACCATAAACAATAAACAGTGAATGAGGTGACTTCTCCCAAATTCCTATACCTGTACAGAGCTACCATAAAAGAAAAACATTTGTCATCACTTTTCCCCAAGTGTTTGGAATATACTACCTTCAACAAAATGACTCTTATATGAAAAATTAGCCTGCAACTAAGTAAATGAGATGTGTTTTTAAGAACGTTTAAGAGAAATCTTGTTTTGATTTAACTAAACAAATACATCATTTCACACATGACAGAATATTAAAATACTTGTAGTTTATTTATGGTATCAAACGTTGTCCTCTCAAATTGACAGTAAAATATTTTAAAGTTATTAGTTTTGAAGTATGTGGGGCTATTACCCTACATTTTATTGCTATACCGTATCCTTTCAGAGTAAATAGACTATGCTAGGCAGATAGCTTTAGAACCTAACCAAGCTAGTCCTAAACTAATTCCTCTTTAAACAATATTTATTTAATGGCCAATATTCTTAAAATTTCCTTCTTTAAATTAAATTATTGAATGTGATAGGTTAAGGTAATATCAAATCAGTCTACCTTTATCATCGGTATATTTGATTTATTAATTAATTTATGAAAATTGTTGTTTATTGTATCACCAGTGAATTTAGTTGTATGTGTTTTCATTTTGTCAAACTGAATTAGCTGTGTATAAAGATTGTATTTTTTAAATGGAACACTATTGACATCTTGTAAACTATAAATCTGACAGAAAACTTTAAATAGTTAACCCTTCCCTTGTTTTTTCGAGACATTGAAAAATATGTGGTAAAAATATTTATAAATGGTCGCTGTTTCCAATGTCTGCCAATATTCAAATTTGTATGGAGACTTTTGATCCTATATTTGATGGAAACTTTTCACATTACAAAGGCACTGAAGACTTTTTGTGTTCTTTTTGTTTTTTAACTTCCCGCTAAGAAAATTGAAAATTTTCTAAAATCGGGAAGTTATTGGTTTCACCCCGTTTTTCGAAAATCGAGTATTCATCAGATCTCGACGTTTTGAGGTCCTAGGAATCTTCCCTGACCACTCCCGAGAGGGTGTCACCCTGTCTGTGTGTATGTGTGGGTGGGTGTGTGTGTGTGGGGTGTGTGTGTGTGTGTGTGTATGTAAGTATGTGACCCGCTTATAACTTTTGAACGGCTTAACCGATTGGATCCTACCAAACGGCATTCTAAAGAGTTCCATCAAACTTAGATTTCCTGAAAATTTCAACTAATTTGGACCGGTAGGTTCTGAGAAATTTCGAAAAAACTAAGAAATAAAATGTTTTCAAATCAGGTTTTTTTTGGAATAACTTTTAAACGGCTTTACCGATCAATTCCAAAATCGAATCAGCTTTTAACCTTAAAAAGCGACGTCGATCGCTACCAGTCCGGTCAAAATCGGTTAATTCGTTCGCGAGATATCGTAAACAAAATAAAATAAAAAAGTGTTTTTTCTCAATTTCTCCCAAAATTTTTCATCAGAAAAATTTTTGTTGTCGATTCTTTCAATGAACTGAAAAAACTGCATCGATTGCCGCAAATCGCATAAAAATCGGTTGATTCATTTGCGAGATATTGTGAACAAAAGAAAATAAAAAAAGTGTTTTTCCTCAATTTCTCCGAAACTTTTCATCTGAAAAATTTTTGTTGTTGATTCTTTCAATGGACTTAAAAAACTGCATCGATTGCCACAAATCGCGTAAAAATCGGTTGATTCATTCTAAAGTTATGGCAGTTCAAAATTTCCAAAAATAGTGTTTGTTGTAATTAAACTTAGCGGGACGTTACATGGAAATTAGGGTCAACCGTTTTCCAAATTTTTATACGAAAAACCATTGAAAGTTGGAGTTGTATACAAGTTTTAAAAACGCACTAACTGAACAAAATGCAACAATGAACAAATGCACTACTGGTCTTTTGTATGCAAACATTATGGACCAATGAAAACACAAATATAAAATTGATAAGACAAACAAAAAACTTTTTTAAATCAACTAAAATGTTTATTATTTTTATTTTTTAAAACCATAATACGCAGCAAATATCAGGGATAAACTACAAATTTGTCATACATGAATGAAGTTAGTATCAGAATGTTCGTTATCAGCTGATACAAATACAAATATTGTTAACTTTTCATGAAATAAAAAACTGTATACAAATAACTTAAAAAGTATAAAACTAAGAATACATTGAAACTGTTCTTTAAAATGCAAACTTGTGTTTGATTAAAAAACAACGAGAAGCAACATCTGAATCAGCTGAGAATCACTTTACCAACGTTATTTTTCATGTATGACAGATTTGTAGTTTAGTCTGGGAATTCGTCTGTATTATAGCCTAGTATTAAAAAAATACCTAACAAGAAACGTGTTAGTTGATTTTTAAATGTTATTCGTTTGTCTAAACCATACTTTATTATTGTTTCATTGCTTTTTAGATTTAAATAGCTTTTTCATACGTTCAAAACGTTTGCATACAAAAAAACATCCAATTAGGGCGTTTTTAAAGCTCGTGGTACCCCTCCAAATCTTGAATGGTTGGTCGCATCAAAAAAGACCAAGAACAAAAAGATCTTAAAATGAAATGTAGGGTGCTTCATAGTAAATTGGTTAAATGACGGCCATATTTGAAAATAGCAACCTTTTACAAATATTTTACTACAAATTTTGCATTGTCTCAATAAACAAGCAAAGGTTCCCCATTGAAGGTCAATTCGATTTATAGTTTTTATTTAGAATTTACAAGGTACCAATGTTGGCACATATTAAAAATACAGCCTGTATATTCCCTGTAAAAATGTATTCGATGCCATAGCAATTTTAACTAAATGTGTACTTAAGGTATGTGTGTGTGTTTAAAAAAATTCTAAATTATAGTTTTATAAACTAGAGGGATATACGCCCTCTGTTCGCTTCCCACAACCCCTTTGACGCTCGCTGCTCACCTTAATTCTAAATTATAGTTTTATAAACTAGAGAGATATACGCCCTCTGTTCGCTTCCCACAACCCCTTTGACGCTCGCTGCTCACGTACTCTCGCGGTGAAGCAAATGCATTCAGATTTTTGTATACTCTGATATTTTTACGAAAATTATGATTGCTTAGGACAGAGGCATCTGGATCGAGATATGGTGGTGGGGGTAACGGTGACCTGGATCCTGTCACATGTGCAATAGGGCCATCATAGCTTTTGAGTAAACTGCAGGCATTTTAATCTATGTACTCAGGAAGTTCTAAATTGTCCACCTGCGAAACGTTGTTTTTCAATATGTTCAACAATTTACCAGATTGTACCGAATTTACAACAACAAAAATGTTATCTCTATAAAATTTGTTTGGATTTCATTAAAAATTTTTGTATTTTATTTTTAAATACCAATTAAACTGACTTAACTACTGCCACTGTTTTAAAGCGGATCGTTTATTTAAAAAAAATACATTCTCTAAGTTCTATCAAATACGTAAGAAATGTGTAACCAATGTTATGTCTGAACATAGGTGAGGGGCTAATTTAGGGTTCTACTACGTCTATGCAATATTCTACCAGAGGATGATGTTAACTAAAACACGTTTACTGTTTTCCGTTTTTATCTCAGGCTTATCTTTTACAGCTCAAATAAACTAACAAATTAGTCCTTTAAAAAAATATTTGGTGTGCTTAAGCCCACATGTTGGAAGTGAAAACTTCTATGACCAGTCTGTATTTGCAAATCAATATTAATATTAAAGGCGTGTGACGATAAATAAATTTATTGTGTTAGGCTAAGTATAATTTATATACAGTATATTTTTTAATTATAAATCATCATCATTATTATTTACATCTTCAACAATCATTTTCTCATTTAAGTTCTCTCAAGTTATTTTCATTATGACCTCAAAATATATATATGTTAGATGTATAACGCTATTTTTATTAGATATATATGTTGTTTTTATATACAATTTTGGGGGGCGGGTGGTGTGGGGTATGATATATAAGTTATTTTCTGCTAAATATCTGCACATAACAGATATACTGTATATAGTTTTCATTTCCGCAAATAGCTTCTGCACAAAAATGGTGGCAATGCATAAGTAAACAATTTTAAAAGAGTTGTCAGTTCATCATTAACTAACTTTAATTTTGTTTAAATGTTTATATTAAACTCTAATTTAATTTTACTGATTAAGAACTTAATATGAATAGCAAATTAAACTTTAAAACAAATCATTCATAGCTGTGTAAAATTATTATTGATACTGTAATTACAAAAATGTATGATTGTAAATTAAATCAAATATGGAGCAAAACCTTCACAAATAATAAGGAAAAGTATGAAGTAAAGTGTAAAGAATGTGCATACAAAGAACAAATGTATGTAGGTACTCTGACATTTTATTCAAAAGTCAGACTTTTATTTTATGGTCGTACTCAAAAATACAGTAGCCTCAATCTTGGAGTGTGTCTGAGAGGAGTAGGTAAAACTATGAGAAAGTAAGACACAGTTCGTTACGGAGTTGTAAATTTCTTAGTTAACTGTAATTTTTGAACCTAGCTTTTGTGGAATTGGTTGTACCGCTAATTCAGATTCAAGGAGTAATAGAAGGGAGACACGCCCATTAGGCCAGAAATATTCCTAGTCTGAGGATACTGTATAACATTTATTCAAAGGACTGATTTCTTATTAACAATTCAAAAAATCAATACATTAAAAAGAGCAATATCCCTTTGCAACAGAACCTTAAGTAAGAATCTTTCTTTGTAAGATATTCCTTTTACTACATATTAAGTACATATTGATTAAGACAAATCTCTTTTTATTTTCAAATGTTATTTTTAGTTATTAATTAAGAACTGTATTTAAATTAATTAGTTGTTAAAATATAGTTTACAATTTTATTTTCCTTCTGTGTTTATACTTATGGCACATACTGTGTTGTATATGTTAGTGCTACAAATGCCCGCCAGGTATTGCATCTCTCTCGTCAGGAAGTAATAAAAGCAACGGCCTGTCCCTTTGCTAACAATTCCAGCCTGGAGGGAATTCAGGAGGATGTAGACAAAGACATGTTACTTTGTTCTCAGCTTTTCTTTTACTAAAAACCTTCATAGGCTTGTTGGGGAAGTAAACAGAGTAAGCAGTAATTTCGAATTTCACCAAAGATACCAAAGTAGACAGATACTGAATGTCGCAATATCTGTTAATGCTATAGTTATAAGTTTTATGTTTGTTTTCAGCTTTTATCTTTCACATATTCTTAATTAATTGTTATTTGCAACAAAAATTAACCAAAAAAACAGATGATCAAAAAGCAAAATGTTTACAATCTGTGTAGTAGGATTTACAAAATAAGCTTTAAAAAAAATGTTAAAAAGATGTTGGTTACAGAGTTGACCAAAGCGTATAGTAAAGCATGTGATGTGTTAAAAAAATTGGTGATATGTGTTTGACGGGATTTGAATATTTTAGTTATCTGTTTTTTTTAGTTTTTTTGTATCTTTTTGACATACTAAAAGTCTAGAAAAACTAAGTGTGGAGATGGAGTTTTTGTCACCATCTTGAAATAAAAATAAAAAAATATATTACAAAATCGTGTGTAGAATCAAATTACAGAAAATTTTAAACTGAAATTTAAAGTAAGATTATGATATTAGTTTACAAAAATAAAAAATAAATAACAATAAGGTGGCCACAACGTAAAGCTTATGCAGAGTTAAAAATCATATTTTAGTAATCAAAAGGCGTTTTAAAACAAATCTCATTTAGAAAAATTAAATAATTGTTTATATTTTTGGATTCTTCTGATTTGGTAAATTTAATTATTATGTAAGTATACAAATGCCTTTTCTAGCTCGAATGTTTGCTTCGCTACTAAACTTATTATTTGTTCCACCGTAACTTTTGAAATCATGTAGAACATCGGGCCCGGAACCTAGGCCTATGTCTTACAGTACACTATCTCTACCTATCAATCCATAATAAGGCTTCATTGTGGCAGTAAAATCTTAAAATACTTTTATAATCAATAATTGAGAGGTAAAAAACTAATTTTCGTTACCAAAGACATCCCCATACCTTGATTTAAAGAGAGTGACTTTATCGTTGAAACATGTTAATTGTTATGTTGTCTGAATATGGATTTGTTCATTATTCATACTGCGATTCATATAACAAATCAAACTTAAGTTTACATTTGCAATACAAAATAGTTTTTAACCCTCAAAGCGGCAGACTACACACCTGTGTAGCCACTCCGTGCCGCAACAACACATTTGTAAAGCATGATTGTATCGAATATTTCACCCACTAAAAATCTTAAAATCTCAAAAAGACAAAAACCATTGGTAAGGTAATATTTCAAAATTTAATTTTTGTATTTTCAAATTTTTTCTAAAACGTATATTTACATATGTAATCATCGTTTTAAAATTGTAGTTTTCTGTAAATCTATTGCCCCGCGTGAAAACACAAACAAATTACTCAACTTTGTCACTTCTCTAAAGTTCAATATCGCTCGACAGAAATACTTTAACAATAATATAAACACACCTTCGGATTCGTCAAGATTTTAATTTACTAAAACTGCCTTCCAATCAGAGGTAACTTTTATAGTTTCTAAAATATAAAGGTTGCTGCAATTTGACAGTTTTCAACCAATAAACAAACAGCATATTTTGCATTAGAGATATCTCTTACAGATCGAAAAATTTATATAGATATGTTTATATATATTTGTAGAGAAAAGTTCAATCTTCCAATTCTTGTAAAGCAAAGGACATTTACGCTAACGGTTTTATTCGTGCAGTCCTGGGAAATACAGACAAGTGGACAGTTCAAAACTCGTCTTTCTAACGCTTTGGAAGTGACAGTTGTAACACCTTTTCACACGGTATCTTGTATAGGCTTCGTGCGCGAGGGGTTTCATTTATTTGATCTCATTTTGTGATTCAAGTAAAGGTAAGTCAAGTACTTTTATGAATCAATAATTTACAAGTGTGCATTTCAATTCTTTGATTTATTCTCTACAATTTTTTATAATAATATTTCATTTTTGGGCAAAGCATACATTCCTAAATTGCTATTCAAACTAGGCGTAGTTTTGTTAGTAGTCTTGTAGTACGAACATAAAAACTGGTGTTTTCAGAATAAGAAATTTGAAATTGATACATATGTTTATAGAGTTATATTTATAACTAAATTAAAAAACTTTTGTAAATTTTGAAAAAAATTACGAAAAATGTTTATTACTTTTTATGTAAGCTGAACTAAAGTTGAACTTTTTCATTTCATTACTAAACATTTTTTGTTTCTTGAGCTAATAAATTTAAATTTTACATCAATACATGTTTTCTTGCATATTTCAGTTCTTTGAACCTTTCTCTACGAAAAAGCTTTGAAACACTTTTAGATTGGGATATAACTACTATATTCGGTGAATGTTTTAAAAAATACTTGCAAACGCCAAAAAAATCAATTTTCGATAACATTGCCGGTTCTAAAGGTAAAGGAATTTAGGAAGAAATCTACCGTCGTTTTATCAAACAATTATTTTTTACAATATGATGTAATAAATGTTACATTGCATATTTTTATAGTATTGATTAATAGTTTAATAATATTCTGTTCCGTTACTAAAGGGAGCTAGCGTGCGAGTCTAAGTCCACGCGTGTTCTATTGATTGTTTTAACAATAATAAACTGTGTTTGCGGTCATCACGACAAACTTGATTGTTGAGTTGCACAGGTGGATACATGGATTGGAGCCAATACCTAGTACATAACCGAAACAATCTGTCTGTAAAATAATTTGTTTTTATTTGATTTATTAAATTACAGTAATAACAAAATGTATCTGATTTCATTTACAATTTATTTGGTCAAAATTATTGATATCTATTGCTAATAACGATTTCCACTAAACATTATAAATGTAGTTTTTATGAAATGATGGCTAATACTTGGTTTTGAATTTTTGGTTAAATTATAATTTGGTGCTGCAGTTTACTAAATTATGAGATTGTAATGGTAGTAAAATATTATATACTTATATTGATGTAAAATTATTAAACTATGCTATTTTAATCGTGTTTTGCCAATTATATGCTTAAAAAGAAATGAAGTGTTCAATAAAGTGCAAATCTATTTATTAATTTGCATTTAAGGAGGACGTAATAGAAAAATACACTACATAACACATGCACTATACAAAAAAAAAACTATTCTCTTAATATAATAATAATACTATTTGGTTTTTTAATTAATTTTAAATTAAATTATTATCATTTAAGCTGTGTATAAACATTATTCTTCAGCTTTTACAAATTTGTAAAACATTAATAATCAAGCTGAACCCATTGGTATGCAAATCTAAAAACAAAATACTAACTAACGTAATTTATTAAAATTTGACCATGATATTTTGGAACTAAAAATACTCACACTACAAATACTAAAAACAGCTCCGACGAGAACAACCAGCAACACAACAAAAGCCTTGATGATGGCTGCACCAAGAGCATACCTTCTTCGAATAGAGTAATATTATAGTGTAGAAATTGAACGTTAATTTTTTCAAGTTTACTCAACTACTAAATAATTGAGACTTTTACAAAAATTGTTTGTAACAACAAGAATAAATACTTATATAGTAAATAAATATTAAATGTCAATATGAGCACTTAAATTAAACAAATTCAAACCAATAAATTACAATAATTAATTAATGATATATTTTGTATCACGTACTGACTGATGTGTCATCTGTATCGGATCGGACTACAACTGCAATGCCATTGATTTATGAATAACGATAATATATTATAGTAATAGTAGAGTACTTTTTGAAGTTCAAAAATAACAAAATATAAGAAAATATTTTCTTGTTTATTTTCTCAATATAAACGAATAATTTTAAAGGTATTCATAAGAAAACAGGTAGGCCTACATTGTTTTCACCAACACTACATGTTTGAAAGCTAGTGAAGTTTCGACGCAACTCTGTCTATATATTGAGTGCAGTATACTCGTATAATTACAGGATGGGTGAAAAGTCTGAGAATGGCTTAATATTTGGTATATAAGGAAAATTTGAAGGTAGATGTGATTGATGAACCTACTCTATGTATACATATGATTTTATTAAGATGTAAAAAAAAATATTCTTCCATCTTGGATCTGCCTTTTTGAATGTAACTTTTTTTATAAATAATAAAGTGGTCAAACGAATTTTCGCATCATCAGCGAGAACATAAGGTTCTAGGTCGGTAGCGCGGCGCGGCGCCGTGCTGGAAAGCCTCGCCCACTAAAAGCGCGACGTGGCGCAGTAGTTCCCCCCCCCCCCCCATTTTGGTCACCTGATATTCAGTCATGGTTTGACAGTGTATTCCCTTGGTCTATGACAGTTAATTCGTTTGATCAAATTTTGTGATTCCAGTAACACTATGTGAACTACGTTTACAAAACAATAACTTTCAAGTATACAGTACAATTCTTTGATTTATTCTCTGTACTTTGTTATAATAATATTTAATTTTTGGGCAAAGCATGTAGGCCTATTCCTAAATTACTATTAGGCCTAGTTTTGTTAGCAGTCTTGTAGTAGGAACATAAAAAGTGGTGTTTCTAAAATAATAAATTTGAAATTGATATTTATATTTTTATACAGTTCCATTTAGAACTAAACTTTTGTACATTTTAAAGGAAAATTAAGAACATTTTTTAAGACTTTTTATTTTTTAGGCCTAAAGTTGAACCTTTTCCTTCCGTTACTGAACATTTTTTTGTTTCTTGAGCTAATAACTTTGTAAATTTTACATCAATCAATTTTTACTGGAATATATGAATTCTTTGAACCTTTCACTACAACAAAGCTACGGAACACTTTTGGATTGGTTAGTAATTACTATATTGGGCGAATTTTTGAAAATATGCTTGCACGCGCAACGAAATGGCTTGGCATTGCAAACAATTAGCATGGAGAGTTTAAGGATGTTAATTAACATACATGAATTTGAGACATTACGTTTTTGAAATGAACAACAGATTGGTTGCACTGTTGTATTAATTCAACTAATAATCTTAATAATCTATAACTTTGTCGTAAAAAGTTTTAATATTTACTAAAAAAACAAATTTTTTAACACCATTACAACATTTTCTACATTTTGTACGAAACAAACCCTTACTTATTTATATTTCATATAGTTTTTTCTAAAAGGTGAAATACTTTTTTTGTATAAATATTGTATGCAAAAGGTAAAATTGCAAGGAAGAGAGACAAATAATTTGTTGTTAGTAATGAGTCTACAAAATTGACTTGCCTTTGAATTGCGACACGTGCAGAAATACTTTGTTGTGGTTGTAGATTAGCTGCCGTTATGAGATTTGGATAGGTACGAATGTTGCCGAGTACAGTCGAAGTTATCCGGACCCAATAAATTCCGACCCAGGCTTCGTCCACTAGGTCGGTAGCGCCGCGCTACCCCCCCCCCCCTATCCGGGACCAAGCTTTTATGTTAGAATTTAAATAAATTTTCCTTTTTCTTGTAAAAATTACTCTTCTAATTAATCAATTTAAAAAATTTAATTATCAATTTATTGCCAAATGTGTGAAGGCGATGATAACCACCTAGGTTTTTCGCCTTTAAAAACAAAAAAAAAAATATTGCCAAATGTTTGCTCTATATAATAAACCATATTAGGTTGTTCTAGCTTGTTTAGTTTTTAAGTAATATGATTCTAAACAGTTATTATTTCGGCGTAAATAAATTTTGTTCGAGGTCGGTAGTTTTCCTAGTGGACGACCAGCTTAACAATTGTTCAAAAGGTTTCCTGAATGATTCCCATTAAAAATTTGGGTCAATGTCTAATTCTTTCATTATAACATCACAATACTCAACTCGGCGATCAAAATCATCTTCAGAATGTTCATGCTTATATAGGGTGAAGTTTATTTGTTTAAAATTTTTTGAATTGTTGAATAACTTATGTCATGTTGGACAACAGCTTTCTAATAGATATAGCTCAACAAAGTTCTGCAATATAGCTAATGACTTTGCATCACTTGTGACAGTTCTTGTAGCCTATATTGTCAGTGGTGTGTATATTGTCTTGCTCACTGATGATTTACATATAAGCTCTCTCTTTTTGGAAATGTATTAGTAAATAAATTCCATAGTACCTCTTGTACCCGTACGTCATCAATAATGTTATTATTTCGGGTTTACTCAAAGAAGAAATTGTTACATGATTTAAAATTTACTTGTTTAAAACAACGATTAAACTAAACTTAAAATTTCTACCAAAAAACTAATTTTATCTACTAGGCTTACAAATTCATTTTTACTGATATTAAACCTATTGAATTATGTTTTAATATTTACTGATATTATTGTTACTGATATTATATTATGTTGAAATTAAAAGGAGAATGAGTTGCTTTGTTTCAACGTCAAACAAAATGCATTGTTGCAAATTTATAGTACACTTTTCAATTAATATTTCCCGCTAATTAGTTTCATTTATATAGATAAGCTGAGAAGTACCAAATATCAGGTGAGTTTAATAATTAAAGTTTATTTTTATTTAGAAAGTTAAATCTATTGATATAGCCGTTTAATTTGTTGTTGTGTTTTTAATTATTAGTTATAGTTTCTTATTTTTAATAATATTTAAAGTTTGTTTTGAGATTGCAATATGATTGTAAAATGCAATAAGTTTGTTCTTGTAGCGCTTTTTCCTCGATTTATTTGTAATAATATTTTTTCGTTATTCCATATTTTATTGCTGTAACTTTAAAACGAAGCAATTTACAGAAAAAACAGGTTACACCGTTGTTTTCTTGTACAGTCTTACATCGAAATCATGTGTCGTATGTCTGCCTTCCTATTTAAAAACATTTAATTTTATTCAATAGGTCAGATCCAAGATTGTGGACAACAATAATTCAAACCCCATTATAAAGCAGGGTTTTTTTAAACTAGGTATATTATGTAGGACCACACGTCTTTCTGCATTAAAATACTTCTAAGAC
>JAGFPH010000751.1:144366-241065 GCA_018207615.1 Philaenus spumarius | reverse complement strand
ATTTAACACATGTAATGATGTGAACATTAAAAAAAACTGTGGATGTCATAGTTTTATGTTGTGTTTAGGATTTGCATTATTTTAATTATAAGTTTTATTTACTTAAACATTTAGTTCCATCCGCAGTTCTCGAACTAAGTTTTAGACTTTCAAAAGATAATAAGATAGACTAGAAAAAATTTGTCACATAATTATTGTAGACTATTTTCAGACCATTCTGTTATATATTCCAGGAGATGAATGTTAAATTATATTATTAATTCTTATATAATAATTAATCTATGTAATTGGTAAAGTAGTTTTGTAAGATTTCATTATTTTAGTTCAAACTACCAGGAAACGCTTGTTTTTTAATTGGTTATTTAGTATGTCTTCATACAATTAAGAGCTCATCACTATAAAATAAAACCACTGTCCATGTTTAAAACTTCAAGATTGATGCGTTAATCAACTTGTGAGCGTTATCAGATCGACAGCTGGTTTTGTGTATAATTATCTGTTAATTGGCCAGTAACAATGATCCTACATTTAACCTTGTTAAGATGCCAAACGATTTCTTCCTACTAAAAATTATTTAATCTTCAATCCAAGTTTTAAGAATGTAATAATTAAAAGAAAAAATATATAAATCAGGGTGTGACCAAAGGCTTTGTTAAAATATGTACTATTTTTGTTAATGTTATTAATTTTTTGTTTGTATTTTTATGTACTCAATAATAATATAAAGAGTTTAAGATGTTGAATAGTTGTATAAATAAAAGAAATCTTAAGGACGAGTAAAGCAAAAAGAATTAAATCGAATTACAATACATGGAACTGTTTACACGAATAAGTAAACTATATCACTTATTTTCACTTGCTTTTTTTTATTAATTTGCTAATGGTAGCCAATTTTGTACTCGAAATGTATAATAAAATGTTAATGATATTATTTTATACTAAATTCAACAAGACTTTCTAGAAACAAAATGTTTAAAAAATTGTTTTTCTATGTCAAGAAAGAAACATTATGTTATTAATATATGCAGCTCCAACTCCCAGACATGAACCAACAAAATTTTAAAAGTAATTATATTACATATTTTCAATAATTGAATTTAGTATACAAAGTACTGCAGAAATAATCTAATCAATAATGTGACAATACCGTTAATGTATCCATTTCAACCATCATAAAATTATCTCTTGAATATTGTACAATCAACAATAAAATTATGCGTTTTTAATGAAGAATTGGATTGAAAAAGACTTATTAGTTATTGAGAAAAGGGTGTTCTCATAAGTTCAAAGTTGATACTTAACTACAATGCTTTGATTAAACCATGGAGAAAAACTAATTTTCTTAGGTGTCTACATATTTTTGTTTCACTAAATTCCTCATATTATCTAAATACATATACTGTATTAATATATCATAATATCTTTCCTCTATACTAGTCAGAATAACTAAGACGGGGTGCAGCATATTCCTCAAGTAAACCGGACGTCAGTAAGTTCGAAACTGCGCAACTCTGTTGGAGGTTCCAACTGTAACAAACTGCACGAGTTCCTTTAACCTGTGAGCCATTCTGCTCTCTTCTTACGAACTATCTAACGTAAGTCTTTGAATAAAGTTTACTCCAGGTTTAGTCGCTTAATTATTTTGAGTATTTTTAAAAGTGATTGTACAAACTTTCTGAGATCGTCTTCGCTCAGCTTAAGGACTGTTAAAGAAAGATACAATTTACGAATTACACTAAAGAGAAATGTTAAATTTATACATATTTATCTCCTTAAATTGTCTACGCCACATTATCCGTGGTTTATTTTAAATAAGGATGTTTTAGTTTTTGATACTAGAAATTTACTTATTATTTTGCGACAGACATGTAGTGCCAGTGTTGGCTAGATGTTACGCTTTTATTTTTCATAAAAGGGAGGATACACGAAATGGGAAAACCAGAATTATTTTATTATTAATATAAGCTTTTATAAAGGTATATAAGTAAGCTTATACTCTTTACTAACTGCACAATACGTAAAGTGTGACACTTTCTAAGGCACTTGGTTTAACTAAGACCTCCAATTTTGCACCTAAAGGATCTACAATGGTTTAAATCAAAAACCATCTAAAAATAGGAAAGAGCTGTTCAATGCCAAGATTTATTTAAATCTGCCTAACAACGAGTATAAACTGATCACATAAAAAATAATAATAATACCTTATGTAAATTGATCTATGTTTTCCATTCAATTAACAAAACTAAAAAACGTCAGTTTTTTTAGAATACTGTCTAACTGTTGAAAACTTTTTTTAAAGTACAAAAGTTGGCAGTATTTGAAAGGGTAACAATGTTTGGTTTCTGAGAATAAAACAGCTCAATGATTGTAAGTACAAGTAGTATACCAACATATGCCATTTACAAATTGGGGCTTGTATATTTGCCTAGATTCTTTGTGTGTGATATTTTGGTTTTAATTGAAACAAAGTCTTTAAACTGATTCGTTTGCACGCTATAAGTACCTACCGCATGTGTTCTTCTATCACACTCTGTATATTAAACTGATTTGATTTATGCAACTACAGTTAATTACTTAACAGTGGGATTTAGCGAATTTTATATATTTCAATTGTATTTATCTGGACTTTTCATATCATTTAACATCTATATGATTACTATAAATATAACAAAAACATAATCGTCATAGCTTCAGCTTCAACAGTAAATAGAAATATGATTTCTTAGTTTTTATTATTTACTACTAAATGTTTCTAGGAAAAGGGCAATTTTAGAATTCTGTGCAGATATTTAAAAAAATTTTATTAAATGACACTAAAATTGATCAAATTTACCTAATAGAACTCTTTAATAAGCGTCTTAAAGACAAACAAACTTTACATACAAGTATATCCAATTATGACTAAACACAATTAACATTTATAAAAATATAACCTACCCTAATTCTTTACTAATAGGCTATTATAAATAGGTAAAATTTGTTTATTTTTTTGTTTGTATGTAGGGGGTAATCTCTGGAATTACTGAACCGATTGAAAAAATAGTTTTACTAATAAAAAGCTACGCTATCCCTGAGTAACATACTTCATTTTGATAATAACCTTTTTTATTTCAATATTTGTAATTTAGTCGGAAAAAACCTAAACTGATGAATCATCACATGTATATAAATAAAAATTGAATTTCAAATAAATAAATAAGTAGTTCGACCTACTTAAAAAAGTAATAAATCGTTACCAACTGAATTGCATTTCTTTTTCTGTTTTATAAGTTGTGTATTCGAGACATAATCCTATAATTAGGTTACCTCGTGGTAATAATAAATACATTACAATTTAGTGATTGTAAACTACTTTATAAAAAAAAAGAATGTATATCTTTTATTTATCCTTCTCTAACCATCACTGTAAGAATGCTTCAGGGCATAACAAGATGATATTCACACAGTGCATAACTCACGAGCCGTTGTTCACATACTAAACGAATTAAACCTCCGCTTACCTTTATTCCATGATATTTTGCAACCGTCTGAAATGTTTACACTTTCTACCAAACAGAGTAACTATAAAAAAAAACTATATGTATTAGACCTAAGTATATCTAAAAGTAAAATTTAAAGTTATTTAACAAGCTAAATATATATATATACACACATATGTTTTTACACTTTTACTTGAAAATTTTTTTAATTAACTTGAATGCCGGCAGAAAAAGATAGTTAATAAAATGTTCTCTGTGCTTGTTTGACTAGGGTATCGCGAAGGATGCTAATCCCCTCTCAATTGATTTAGCTAGAAGATAATATTGACTTAAAAGGCACGTATATTAAGTATTATTTTGGGGTTGAGTTGGCGAAGGATGTAATTAAGGACATTTCCTTTATTGTTAAGTTTTATTAAAAGTTAATTACAAATCATACTAAAGTTATACACATTTTGCATACCGTGATTTAAAATTGAATTGTTTTAGTTTCTAATCATATGTAATTACCAATGAACATAATTGGTTCGTACATTTCCACCTAAACCACAGGTTTGGATTTATCTTTTTTTAACGTGGAATTCGTGGAAACGCATTCTTTTTTCTTTAATTTATATTTCTTTCCGTACATAACAATTTCTAAATCTTAAAACGTACGTTTGATGCCCGCCTTGATTTGAGACTTAAAACATGATAACCTAATACATTTTTTAAACAATATATTAAAGATATAAAATGTCCAATGTTCTTTTTGTTATTTGATTTTTATTAGTTTTACGAAACTTTGTAAGTACGAAATTTTTTGCACTTCTGTGTGTAAAGGTTTCATCAATGTTTAACAACGCTTTAGAATGTTCTTCAGCTAATGTAACACAGTAATAAATTACCTTATTTGTTATTCATGTGTTCGAATATGTTTTTATTTTTGGGGCATTTAGAGTACTTTTTTCCATTCCGAAGTAATAGGTTAAATTAATGACCACATTATTTTATGTCTAAAAGTACTTGTTGTTAACATACACTGTAATATGAAACACGTTCTTGCACTTTATATACTAAGGGGCAATATACAAAGAACATACTAACTTGTACTACTCCCACGGTTGGTGGTAGGCGTGATAACTCAAATCCAGTAACTTGGAAATTTTGAAATAAAATATGGTTATTAAAAGCAATTTATGATTTATGCTGAAATGCAAAACACATTACTTGTTAATATTGACTTTTAAAACTATAAATTAGATTTTCCAAATGTTTTAACATAATGAGGTTATGTTGAATGGTTGAATGCTAACTATAATAGTACTTACCACAGCGTTCTAATTAATATCATCTGGCAAACAACTGACCTCTGCGTTCGACCGACCGATCGTAGGCCTACGTTAACATTGGTTAACGTTTGATTTTATACAACTTTCTGTAATTCATAAAAACTTAAACATAATGAAAATTAATATGCCATCTTAAGTGTTGCTTGAGATACTTACAAGTTTGCTTATAACCTAGGATCTACTTAACCACACAAATTATAACATTTATAAATTGGTTATTGTCTAAAGATGATCGCATGTTATTTTTAATTATCCGTGTAGATTAATTAGTAAATAGATCTTCAGGTAACAAATGATATTCAACGTTAATTATAGATTTATAATGGTATTATATAGGCTAAGTTATATAAACCAATTATGAAACAGAAAGTTTTGTCGTTATTGGAATGTTCCAGTTTTATCTGAACTCTTTTATGTTTTTATCTGATAGGGATGATGTGAATGTGTTATCACTACGGCCGGATTTGTGAAATAAAGTCCTACTGCGGCTGCCAGCCCTTTTTAAGGATTTGTACGAACAATTAATTTCAAAACGTCCTAAATAAATACGTACATGCAAAACAGTTAATAATTAATCAGCCTTTTCAAAGGTTAGATTTTGCAGCCTTCTAATTTACAGTCACACCATAGAGAATTAGACTTTTACACACTTATGAATTTTAATAGCCTTCGCTAAATTAAGAGATTAAAATTTCCCACTGTTATTATGCATATTCAGCAGTCTCGAGTTAAATTGATAATTACTACCATAGGGCCCTAATTGCATTAAATTATCCCTTGCAGGAAATTTAGAGGGAGAAAAAGTCGGTTTCACTCGGACATCGGGGGTTGAGTTAACTGAATATCGCGGATTTGTGTTTAATTTTATTAGTTCGTAGAACACTGCAAGACAGATTAGAAGAGCAACTCATCTTGGAGGTTTTAGCTGATGAAATTGCGGTCTCTTTCTGAATCAACAGTGAACATTGTACAACCCTAATCAACATGTCAATAATCTAGCCTTAATCCTATTGCACAGCCCATAATCAACCCCCCTAGAGCTGACCTTCTTGTCACCCCCTCCTTAACTTTAGCCAGGGTAGGAGGGGGTTGAACAAAATGCCTGGGGCAGTATAGGGTGCAATGAGAGAGACGGAGAGAGTAGAGCAGCAGTATCGAACGCCAACCCACAGTGTTTTATTTTACAAAACCAAACGGCAGGGAGCTGGCAGTCGTGCCGTTTGGTGGGAATTTTCCCTGTTTAATCATTCAATTTGTTTTTTATACTCACGTTAAATAACACTTATATCATCATATTATTTTCTTCTTTCTTTTTAATATATAATACTTCTTAAAAAAAAAGTAATTTTACATGATTTATTAAGTGGTTAAGGCTAAATTATATGTTACATATAATATATATTTAATCTTCATTAAAATAAATTAAATACAAAACATTTTAGTTTCACCTACTAATGACATGATTTAGTATTATTTGTTTTTGATTTAATATAAATTAATTATTTTAAGTACTATTTATATTTAAATATTTTAAATAATTGTTTACCTGTTTACTTTGGTGGGATATTGCACACAAATAATTTGCACATCAAAATAATGCAGTTGTAAAAACTGTGTAACGAAAATTATCTTTTAAAAAGGTAATTTTATAAAACTAATGATTAAAAAACGCAAGTTTTGTATTGAAAATAAATAGTTTCGTTTCAGTTTTAATAAGTACAACGAAAAATAAAGTCAATAAATCAAATTTAAATAATGAAACACTCGGTAAGTAAAATGCTAATGGAGCATTTCTTCTCCTTCTGCGCAGGGAAATGTTTGAATGTTGGTAATGCTACTTGCCGGCCTGGTAAGAGCAGCAGCGCTCCTAGTTGCGAATACCAAACTATCAGCCAGTCAGTACCAAGCTGTCTGTCGTGCTTGTTGTATCTAATTCGGAGCTAAGTGAATTTTTGTGTTTACAGTGGGAATCACATTTTAACGATTTGATAATATTTAACAAGGTCAGAAATATATTATATTATTAGAAGTAGTACTTGTGTCAATGGTTGTGTTTAATCATTATGTTTAAAATTTGGAGGTTAAATCAAATAGGCCGGTGAGTTGTGGTGTTTACGTTCCAAATTTTAAATCACCGTTTACATAAATATAATATAATTTATACTTAATATTATTCAGTGAATATTTGATTTAAAAAAGTTACACGATACAATGAGTTTTTTAGTACAATTTTAGTAAATAATTACAACTTAGCAAAGAAAGTATAAGCCATGTATACTTGTTTGTTTACAATTCTCTTGTATTGATTCTTCGTGCGACTTTTAAGGTATGGCTAGTTAAAATTTATTTAAAAAATGTTTTTAAAGGAAAGTAGTATCTGCATTGGCTAACTGGCTGTAGTGAAATAAAACAAATCATATTTCTGTTGACAGTTTAGTTTTTACTGCAAAATGATTTAAGCTCCGTTTTATGGCAGTCGTTGTGTTTTTGGACAAAATTACAGTTTTAACTACTGAATATCTGAAGTATATCTAAGTCTAGGCCTACAATGTGTCATTAAAGCTTCACAAAATATAACCTATTTTGTGTTTATGTTTTAACCAAACTCTTTTAGGATTATAACGAAACAAACCCAAATCGTTATCAGGAATACACATTTCGTATTTTAATTCGGCTTACATTTACTTTAGGTCATCCAGCTGATATAATATTTGCAAATTACCTTTTTTTTAGCAAACAGATTGGTGTTGTAACTTAGGAATTCTTGTAAACGTACTGTGACTAGAAACGGTAAGTTAGAACTTTAGACTATTTTTTCCATACGGTGAGGTGTCCCATTGTAAACTTCATCCTTTTAATCCAAATGTAAACAAGTAAAAATAATAGTACTGCACTACTTATTGCATTGGCTATTTAGTGCATTATTTTTAGGTATGATGTTTGAATGTTGCAATGTATTTGCAACTGAACTAACAAAAAATACTTTAGTTTAGTAGCCTACTATTTTGTACAGAGCTTATAAAAATAGTTTAAGTTCTGTTTATTGTATTGGCTTGCCTGTATTATTTTGAGGTATGATGTTTTTATTTTTAATTTAATCATCATCTACTGTTACTGCTTCAATCAAGAATTTTTTTGTATAAAATAATACTGTATTTCTCAAAGAACGCACAACCCAAGCGCACAACCATCTTCATTATTCATCTGCGGTTAACTTACTAATCATAATAATGACAATGATTGATCAATGAAACCACGAACCACAAATAGAAGGAACAAAAAACAATAACAAAACAATTTAATGAAAAGTTATGTTTAATTAATGAGTAGTACATTAAACATAACTTTTCATTAAATTGTTTTGTTATTATTTTTTGCTCCTTCTATTTGTGGTTCGGGGTTTCATTCAATCATTGCGAATTTGTCGCCACAGTGCTCTTCAACCTTTGTAATTAAATTAAAATAAATACAACTCAACAAAAAGTACAAGAAAGAAGTAATAATCACGATGACTGATTAAAAAATATTTTTTTTTTAATTTACAATTTACTGTAGGCCTACTTAGGAGTAAAGAGACACTAATAATATAAATATAACATAACCTAATCCTAGTTGTCTAAGTGTAATTAATTTTATAAACAAACTTACGTGCTCGAATAATGTTTTCCAAAATATTGTCAATATTTTGGTTTCAGATGCTTCTTCGAAAACGTATAGGCCTACTTTGATTTACGACTGAAACGTAGGCCTATAAAATTAATTACGCTGCAATTAATTTTAAATTTAGGAATCAAAATAAATACTATACCTAACGATGTTTAAATATTGTTTTGGTAGTCTCTTGATTATTATCCCTAAAAAGTATTGAACACGTAAACTTTCACTCGTACAAATGACTCGAAGTTATTGCAGGATAATGATTTGTATATGTTTACAAGACTTCGATTTGTGTACCTAGTTCAGGGGTTGCGTGTAGGCCTACTTTTGCGTGTAGCAATATGCCGAGTGTTTTGTCGTACAACGACAATTCATAACTATGTGCTTTATCTTCTGGCTTAGAAACATTATTAAAATAGGCGTAGTAAGTTAAACCATTAATTATTTTATTTTATCAGAAATTCAGACAAGATTAATATTGTAATCTTAAAGATTCATTTTAGAGCTCAAAAGATAAAATGGAATCCTTAAGCCTAGTCCACACTTGCAAACAAGAAACAACAAACTGTTTGCAAACAGTTTGTTGTTTCTTGTTTGTCTACAGTTTTTAAATTGTTTCGCAACTGTTGGCAAACTGTTCGCAAACAAATGTTTGTCATGGTTTTGTGTCCACACTAGCTAGGCAGTGTTTCTCGAGATGTTGACTGTAGAAGACGTTCTTCTAGCTTGTGCTAGTTTATATTTAATTCTACACAATGAGGTTAGCTTACTTAGGGGGAGGCGATGGCGGACTCACAGATTTCTTGAAGAAATTAATTTTATTGTATTAAACTACCCTATTTTAATCTATTATTTGATTGTAGTGACCATATTCTCTAAACAATTCTTTGGAGGGCGATGGTGGAAAATTTGTGAAGTTGCGACGGAGACTTGAAAGTTTTCTCTCGGGAGTTTTTGGGGGCGCTTATTTCAATAATGACCACGTGAAAGGCCCCCGGTGCACCGTGGGGGGCGATGGAGAGGAGGAGGAATTTGTGAAGTTGAGAAATAGAATTGAAAAATTCCTCTCGGATTTTTTTGGGGTCGCTGATTTCAATTCTGACTAGTTGAAAATCAATTAGTTGCCCAAAATTCAGTGTTTAAACAATTAAAAATATTGTGGAAAACATAGTGAACATTCATAAGTGGTGTCTATGTTATAAAGGTTCTACTATCCCCTTTCATAAAATATTATGCACATCGCTCCCCCGCGCCCCCCCCTGGTGCACTGGGGGCACTTTGCCGGGGCAGAAACACAATCAGCGTCCAAAAAACCCCCAGAGGAAATTTTCAAGTCTCTGTCGCAACTTCACAAATTGTGCCCCCCAGAGCCCCCCACTCCCGGTGCACCGGGAGCATTTCGTATGGTCAGAAATGAGATCAGCGCCCCAAAAACCCCAGAGTACCGATTTTCACGGCTTTTCATCCATTTTTAGAGGTATAAAAAATTATGCACTTTTAGATGCACTTTATGCACTCGCGATGCATTTCCGCTTTCTCCCGAAACTTTGTAGACTTTGAAACTTTCCGTATGTAGACTTTGTTCCTGGTATTTTTCTGAACACGATGCAGGAAACTGCATCCAAATCGGAGCTGTAGGCATACATTTATTTATTTTTCAATACTTTATCTACATGTTTGCGTGTTTTCTATTTGGTTTGGGAAACAGAAAACATTGTTTTTCGTTTGCTGAAACCAGTTAAAATGTTTCTCATTTGTTTGCTGGATTTTTCTAAACTGTTTGCGAACTGTTTGCAAACATTTTTAAAACATCCAGCAAACATCCGGCAAACAAATGAGAAACACGAAAACAACTGGCAAACTGTTTGCAAACAGGTTTGTAAGTTTGGACTAGGCTTTACAGTAACTATGTTTATATCATCTTATATCACAGTGCAGTCGAGTTTCAATGGAACGGATAAAGGTGAAATATTCACAACTCAAAAATATTTTACTTCGAATTTTGGGTGGGAGCATGTTTGGTAAAATTATCATTCTATGATGCTGTATAGAGTTCAGTTTGAAAGGATTTTGATGACTGTGTAGTTTTCAAGATATTACAAGTTTCTCTAAAACGGATTAACATTCCAAAAGGAGTTGCATTTTCGATACCCCATTTACTTCAATGGAAAATTTCAGGGAATAAATATTTGTTTAATGTTAAAAATAATATGCCTTCCTTTAACACTAGCGCTGTACGGCAATATTGCTTGGGAACGCTACCAATGTACTTTTGCTCACTATGGCGGTAATGGTTTACAATTACTTTGCCAGAAGCAAATCTTCCCATATTGAAATAATTATGTTTCGTATTTATGTATTCTAACAATGAATTAACATGATTCAAGGCCCGGAAAAAGAAATTTACCCTAAAAAATAAAAATAGACTGAAGTTCTAACTTATGAAGTCTTTAATCAAGTATGTTTCCAATTGTAAACATATATAATTTAGTACATTACACAAAGCATAAATTACTTCCGTTAACAATAAACTGCGTTAACGTAAGACTACGGTTGTTGGACAAAAATGGATTTGAATTTGAACTACTACACGACGCCATAACAACTGATTACAACCGCCCGCCTCTGACCTGTCCTTTAAACAAACCTGCTCGTTGACCTAACTTAACTTACATTTTCCGGCTTTTCAAACACTTATTGATTGCAGTCTATTAGCGATAATATATCTCAATACGTTTAGGTTTGCTTGAAACATACTGGGATTAGAGACTTTAAGTTAAAAATCCAGGCTATTTTTTTCTTTTAATCTTTTAGGGTGAATTTCTTTTTCCGAGACTTGAATCATGTTAATTCACTGTTAGAATACATAAATACGAAACATATCTCAATATGGAAAGATTTTCTTCTGGCAAAGTAATAGTAAACAATTACCACCATAGCGAGCAAAAGTACATTGGTAGCGTTCCCCAGCAGTATTGCCGTACAGCGGTGGTGTTAAAGGAAGGTATATTATTTTAAACTTTATAGCGCCACTATAGCGCTATTGTTATAGGCTTATTCTACCTGTTGTTAGCATTATGCAATACATTCCTTTTAAAACTCTTTTGGGGGCGCATATATATAAGCAAGCATATATTTAAATTGCAAAGTCTTTCTTTAATAACCATTTATTTATTATAATTAATGTGTGGAAATTTATTTAAGTAGGCCTTACTCTTATTTTTTTAATGTATTTTAAATAAGTCTTACACCAATATATGTTCTATGCATACAAATGTTCGTTGACTATAAGATAAAATTTGCTGTAAACATACCACACAATTGTGCGTTTATAAAGTTATATACCAAATAACTTATAAAAATGGTTTGCTTTAGACCAATTATTCAATCAGAATAGATTTCAACAATCACTAGGCCAACCGTAAAAATATACTGTAACTACAAATTGTACTGTAATTTATATTGTAATTTAATTTTACTGTAGTTGTATACCGTTATTATATAAACTATCATTTGGTTAAGGAAAACGGGTAAAATTAAATCACAATCACTAAAAATTTAATAAATTCAGTAGTAGTTATGTTAATTTTTTTTGTAATCATGATATGTTTCAAAAAACAATTGAAATATTCTAGCAGTAAGTATTTAATAGGGTGCATTTGTTTCTATTCCAAAATAGAATTATAGTTGTGGGTTTGAATAAATTCAAATGTTCACTGTAGATCATCAATATTAGTTTATGATATACTCAATTACCGGGCTTTCTGCTAGCACAGTCCCTTTTAACTTCATTCCCGAGAGTGTAATACACTTTATTTTTATAAACATCATTGTAATTAACAAATTGTTTAAAACTTTCTAGCTAAATTCGGCTTGAAATCTGGTTTAAAGTTAGGGTATATTGAATTAAAATAACATTACTTTTTATTTCGTCACGTAACTTCCTTTTCTTCGCTTGACACGTTTTAGAGATTTACTTCATTTTCAGATTGATATTCCTCTTCTGAGTTTGTTGGTGGGTAAAAAAACGCACATAACACAAATACTTAAATACATATAAATTTATGACGTAGGGTACGCGCCGTGTTGTGGTTCAAAGAGCTTATATTGTAAAACCGTGTGCAATGCATAATAGTTATAGTGTTAATGTATCTTGCTGTATAAGGGATTGGTTGGCGATTTTATTTATTTACTAAAGGCTCTGCCCCTGCTTGCTTCGCTTGCCAACCCCTGCGGTGACATATGGTGATATTAAATAAATGTAAACCACAAAATCCCTAATTTTGTTCATAATTTTTAAAAAAATTTCTATTTTTAATTTTTTTACGGAAATGATGATTGATTAGGACAGAGTCACTTGGATCTAAGTTGGTTGGTTTGAGTAGCTGTGACCTGCACATAATGTAAGACATAAATCAAAATAGGCGCACTATATCCCCAAACTTTTTCCACAAAATCCATAATTTAAAATTTTTTAAATTTTTTACAGGAATTTTAAATATTTTTTAATAAAAAGTAGCCTAAAATATTCTCTAAAAAGTTTCTACATGTTAGTGAAAGTTTTGTCAAAATTGGTTCAGCGATTCCGGAGATTAGCACGGACAAATAAACAGACAGACGGACAAAAAATTATAAATGTGTGTTTAAGTTTTGAAATGTGTAATTAACCATATCAGCATAGAAAAAAATATTATATTTGAAATCGCAGACAGACATTTCAATTGTATGTATAGGCCTATGTATAGATGTATTTTTCAAACTTCAGCTGTGAGTTTTACAATTAATTATAAACATTCAGAAGGGACACCACATGAGAGACCCTAGCATGGTAATTTCGCTCACGCAATTTCGGCCAATATAATTTAATGTAGCCTATATTATTATGTTAGGCAACATATGAAAAATAATGTTTATTGGGCTACTGTTTCGTAATTTATTATATAACTAATATAACCTTGGGATTGAAATAACACTTAACTTACTTAAAGGAACAATATTTACTAAATTAACTGAATCTGTTGACTTTTAAAATAAATTGGGCTTATGAAACTCTATAAAGGTATCGTATCCTTAATGCTAAACTTGTCATTTAACATACCATTTAAAAAAACTTGGTTCATCCTTACCTTAAGTCCTTGGTTTTAAGTATAAACATAATCTTTGTCAAATTTGTAGATCTCTAGATTTAGCTAAATTCTCAAATATATTGTGTTTATGAAACATAACTTAATAAAGGGAATGTACCCCTAGGAGTAAGTATTTGTAATAAAAGAAATTTGTTGCTTCATTCTTTAATCAAGACCTTTAAATTAAGTAGGCTAGTCTATAAAAAAAATATGTCAGACTTGTGTAGATCTCCAGGTTTGGACATTAATGGTAAAATATATGTACTACTGATACAACACAAAATACACTAATAATAGTAAATTGTTTGAACTTACAAGTAAAAATTAAATTAAGAACGAAAATGTCAGAATGCTCTTTAAATATGTGTTACATTACGTAAAATATTAATAATAACTTATTATTTAATTTCCATGAATTACATCTGTAAATGCAATTAAAGCTAGATTATTAAGAACAACGTTTGCTCTGAATTACACTGATGTGTAAACAACAAGAAATAACAATTGACGTGAAAAGAAATTGATAATCTGGAAATGGTGAATATTAGCCAATATTTCACTGTTTTGAAATCATGTTGATTGGAAAAAGAAATATTTTGATGGCATCTAATTCTAAATTTGTTTTTAGAAACTTGTAAGTTATATAGACTTGTATAACTACAATTAAAATAAGCAAAATAACACAAATGTATTACAAAATGAAGTCCTATCATAATTACTCTCTAAACTTATGCGTAAAAGAAGGAACAAGAACGTTCTAGGTATAAGAAATCAAATAAGCTGTGAAAACAAATAATTTTATTTAAGTATTGTTAAATGGTTTCCAATAATAGTTAATAGTTATACCATTATACAGCTGCAATGAAAAGGGCTAGAAGTTTTTCTTTAATTTATTGTATTAGATTAGTGGTTATAAGACTCTTTCATTCCAAGCTAAATTAAAGTTATTCGAAGTTTTCTTGTATTTCGAACCAAACATTTCTCGTACTTATTAGTATTTCAGAATAAGTTTTTACTCAATCATTGCACAACAGAATTGATTACAAAACTGTATTATCTTTTATGAAAAAATTTCATTTGGTTGTTTTGATCATCCGTAGTTTTATAACTTTTCAATAGAATATCGACATTCTGTCCCTTTTTGTGTCCTTTTTGTATCATTATGTTGGGAAGTGACAAATAGATGAGATTATAGAACCTCTGTTTGCCAACAAAGATTATTTTTCACTCAATAATTTTCAAAAACTAGAGGAGAAGACATTCTCTATAGTCTTGAGGATGATTGGAGGCCTGAGGGCATCGCATCACGTATGCAAAGCTCTAGGGAATGAAGTGCAGCGTTAGGGGTTGACTTTGTGCCCATAAAATCAAAATGCTTGTACATAAACGCCCCCAACAAGTTTGCCCGTGTTACTTAATAAAGTTGTCTTTGAAAAGTCTGACAGAAACTACAAGCAAGGTCCCAACTGGGGAGTCTATCGGGTTTTATGATCATAGGTTCGGCATAAAGTTGTTAGAAATGTGTTACCCAGATCGACCACTGACCCTCTGTAGGTGAAATGTAAAAATTTTTTGTCTTATTGTTGTGTTCCGATTAATGACGGTGTCAAATATAAAATACCATTATAAGAACCCTAATGCCAATTAATATTTTCGCTTCGCTTTCAGTGATAAATGACTTTTGGTCTTTCAAAATATTATTATATGTGCTTGTTCCTGTTTCTTCAGAACAGAACTGTCAATGAAAATTAAATAAATCTGTTAATTATGAAAATAACCTCACAACCCAAGGTCTAAACTTTCTTAAAAAATTTAATGTGTACATTCAACGCTATATAAATATTTAAAAGTTTGTGGCAGATAAATATTCAGAAACAGTTTTCAGTCCGTACTAAATATTGTTTGTATTTTTTATAATATTTTTATACTTATGTATTTACGTAGTTTTCGTCACAATAAAACGTATATTTACCATAGTATTGTTGCAATTTACGGCAACACAAATAGACACTATTAAAAGTAAGCTTGAGCAGGTATCCTAATGTTAATATGTTTAGAAAAAAAGTAAGACAATTTATAATAGCCTATATAAAACTATTTCAATGGAACTTTAGTCCGACTGGATGGGATAGTTTATAGAAATAATTTTTCAACATGTGTTATATTGATTCATTTTAGGGGGCCTACATGTTTTCAGAATAAATAGTTTTAAACACTAAGTTATTGTGTATGGTTTGGCTACAGTACAATATATATAAAATTGCAATATTTAAAAATCAACATGAGAAAGTTCTAATTTGGGTTGAATTAATTCTTCTAGTACGTAATTTCTAATGGAAACAGCCTTTTATATATCACAACCTTCCCTGTATGCAGTCGGTTTAATATCTAAAAGTGACCAAACCTTCATCACGCAAACAAGACATTGAAGTTAAAGCAACTCTTTCCTGACTCCGCTTGATATTCCCACGCCTCTCTCGTTTCCCAAATATTTACAATCCTTTTATACAAGCCTTTATATCTCTTTTTTTTTGCCAACAACCATTTTATTCAATATCTTTCATAGTGTTGTTTGGTTTGGAAACTCTTGTTTAATCAATTTCCTCGTGTTACACTTTTACAATAAAATGTCCCCTTTTACCTTCCACATTTTCAGTATCAAAGGATTGCGGAGTATGACGGAGAGGGGGGAGGTTGTACCCTGTAACACTGCTTTACCGCGTAGACATTTATTGGATAAGTTTTATACAATATTGAGAGTTTATTTTGTTAATAAATGTTTGAATAATTACTGGACAGCTCAATTTTCATAGAAGTTTAGGGTTCAGACTTCCATTTTAAAATATTTGTTTTTACGTTAGAATACTATCTTTGTATTTAGAATATAGTTTTTTACGTTTATTTCCTTTCTCAAAAATGGGTTCACTTACAATTCTCAACAGTTACATTGATCTTATAAATATGAGATGCGCAATATGATTCAAACGCTAAGAATTCTGTGCCATTAGCCGCCCGTATTGTATTACAAACCATTAACATATCATATATTTAATATTCTGTACTATACCATTACCCAATAACAATAACCATGAAGTAAAGAAATTAATATATTGGTGTTCTGGTCCAGTAAATACAGTATTATATATTGTATACAGCAAGAATAATGTTTTTGCACAAAATCCACTATAGATTTCTCTTTAAAGTAAGTATACCTCTAACATCAAAGATTTTCAAAGTTTTAGAAATGTAAAAAAAAATCATTTTTATTAATGTGTTACTATGATGGAATATTAATACAATCTATATATCTTATAAAATGTTTTGTATTCACAGTTCATTAAAAAAAAATAATTTATTAAAATGTAACTGCAATTTAAAAATCTTACTTATTTCTGTGAAATTTACAGGTAAAGTAAGTTACAAAACTACGGAAAATAAAAATCCTGTTTAAGTTGAACATTATTTTAATAGGTAGTATATAATTAACATGACGATGTCTAGCCCTGTAGAATTTTGACACTAAATGTTTTGAAGTGCAAAAGACACAACAATAACCATTTTACACAATAACAATAATAATACAATAACAATAATACATTTTACACATTGTCCAAACAGTTACTCTTTCACGATTCAAATGCTTTTATTTTAGCGGATTTGTAGACCATTGAAACTAATTAAATTTCTTATAAATTGTAAAAACACCTTCACCTAATCACTTAGCTTGAGCGTAGGGTATTGTTAACGGCCCCATTAAAGTAACAGGAATCGACACTGGCTTTTTCTTCTTACTCTTATCCTCTGTTTAACTCCATCTGGGTTTGGATTCAATGTAGTTCTTTCTACAAACCTCTTAGGAAACCCAATCTTTACACAACTGGTACATGCCAAGCGAATAAATCGAACGTATCATTCAAGACTCCAATACTGGTCTATTGTGCTCCATTTCCATTCCTTTAGTAACAACCGATCCTTCACTCTGTTAGCCCCTTCTTTCTCTTTCATTTGATCAGGTAATTTGTTTTCTCAGTCGGTCCTTTTCTGTAATTGAATGATTATGTTTGTAAAGAAATAAACTGGTGGAGATGATTTGTATAAATATAATGTGAGAGTAGAACGTGTTGATGTCGGAACTTTGTACGGTGTCCTAAAATATCGAACTTTTTTAAACTTCTATTTACAAAATTTAAAGTGTGGTTATCTCTTAGTTGAAATCATAAAAGATTGTTTTACAAAGATTTCATGGCAGAAAACAATTTGAAACATTAACAAAAATATTGTTCTTCGTAAGAGAAAACAGAATTATATTTTCCCAAGGACCGGTATATTTGAGAAGATGGCAACTAGTAAATATCATTAAATTATTTAATAGTTTATTTGAAATTCAAATAAATCCAGTTTAATTTGTAAGTATTTTCTCTCATTTATACAGATTTTGACTTACATGCTAACTCTCGACATGGTTTTAGGAAAGAAAAAGTGTACGTATATTTTTGTAACTTGTGTTTACTACATCATGACACACGATTTTAAAATAATATCAAACGGATTTGTATGTAGAAACTGTTACACTAGGTTAGGCAATAAGAGGATTTGATTTTGTCTGTAAGTTCGAGATTTATGATTGCACTGAGAGACAGTTTATTAGAAATACATTCAAAAGTCTTAGTTTTGATAGTTTTATTTCACCTCATGTTTGATAATATTATTATTATATTTTAGAAAGTAAACAACGATGCATTTTACTAGTTATCATTAAAAAAACATAAAATTAACATTTTAGTGATGGAAACCTTGCCCTCACTCCTCAGTGAACTTCACTCTAAAGATTGAGATGGTTTGTTAAGCAATTTCTAAGATAAACAAATCACACAGACAGCCAAGATGAAAGGAAATAAATAACTCTTAAGAAAGTATATTTCTCTTAGTAAGAGCCTTCTTTAATAACCATTATGAACGCAAGGTTTCGAGCTTTATTACTTACCGTATTTGTTAAGCTCCATAACTCTGAATAAATTAGTTTCAAACTATAATTTATCTTATTTGTATGGTTTAACATTTAAAGTGCAACTGTAATGGGCTATCGTTGATGTCAACTTAAAACTCACTCATTTAGGATAAAAAAGGAATAATATCATACATTTTCTGAACGTCTTTTTATTGTATGTCTCGCTGTTTCTGCTTATAATTTGTGTAGTATCTTTTCTAACACAAAATTGATATACATTGACTCTGCTCTAATTACTGCAATGTTTAAAGATAGTTTCATGTATATTATAATTTGTTTACAATAGTTGTAAAAGGTACAGCACACAAAGTATAATATATTATTAATGTTTCGTTTTTTTCTTACATTTTTTTAAATGATGACTTTCTAAATCTAAATTTGAGGTTTTTATAACATAAGGCTTTAAATTATATATAGCCTAACACAAAAATAATTACTTTATAAATATAATATATCGACCTTTAAAAATTACATTTACTGAGCTTTGCCGTAAACATTCAGTGATAATTATAAATTCAAAGTGTTCTACAGGGTTATTCAAAGCATCAGTTTTTTCACGAAGAATTTGTTGTTCTAAATCAGATTTTGATTTGTTTGTCTGACGATCATCCAACAATCTAATATTAAACTACTTGCTTTGTAAGTTGGTCTGCCTCAAACTGTTTTATTTTGCCTATTTGCCCAATCATAAAAAATACAACATAATTTAAGCATGCACATGTATAAACTAGCAATCAAGCTGACATTGATTCGAAACTTTAGCCACATATATAATTTGAACTGGAAAGTAAAATTATGCACGCAATATCTAAAGGGTATGCATAGGTATGCAGTAGGTGGGACTTACTGAATTTTAGAAATAATGTAAAAGAAATTATAGGCATATAAACAGTAGTTTCATAAAAATGCAACTCTTTCATTCCATGGGGAAATATTTGTATATTTAAAATGCATGGCTCAGCTGATTGAATATGTTCAGTACACTAATCAGCTGTTTACTCTAAACTATTACATGTAGGCGATTTATCAATAGTTATTTATGGACAAGATTTGTATTTCTAATATTTAGTTAAGTTTACGTTCTGGGTTAATTCCTGTTCTATAGTAATTCTAATAATTAATTTGATTCAAACATTTAATACTATTTACCATCTTAGCTTAGATCTTTTGTTTAATCCTATACCTGAATTCAAACAAAATTATAAAATATTTGTCCAAAGTATGCAGGGGTCTCTTTTAGTTCCATTAAGAATTGTTATTAGTTTTAAGAATTTTCCCATTCTTCAATGTTGTAGCATTACTGGATTGTTAATATTAATATTATAATTACCTTATGGCGATTCTGTCAAACAATCCTTGGTTGATGTGGTTAGTAGGGTATATCTTTCCACTTACACTTGTGTTTGTAAGTGTATTCGTGTGTGCATTTGATAATGCCTGATTAAAGAGTCGAAACGCGTCATGTAAGTGGAAAGATATACCCTACTAACCACATCAACCAAGGATTGTTTGACAGAATCGCCATAAGGTAATTATAATATTAAGAATTGTATTTATTTTTAAACTTATAGTGAAGTTAAAGTGGATTCAACTGGTGAGTAAATACTCATTAAAAGAACAGCAGATATGCCGAGTATCGTAATAACAATAATAATTCATAATAAAACTAAATAAATCTGTGTAAGAATGGTTGGCTAGGTCATGAAGTGACATCCTAATAACTTGGTAAATGAAGCTTCTTATATTAAGAATCTATAATTTTTGATTGTGGTTTATGGTTAAAAGCACCGACATGTTCGCATCTTCTGAAAATCTACTTTAAAAAAATATCCAACTTCACAAAAATCCACTGTCTTCTCCTGGTTTCGAACTATAGACTTTAAACTACGGAGTTGGTTTATGCTAAACCCTCCTACAAAGTTGCTTTAAAACTAAAATTGATATGTTTCTATTGCAATGCATATCAAAAAGTATTATTTTCTATAGGCCTACTAGGATATTGCCGGTAATTTACTTATACAACGATATAACAATATTGTTATACCCTACGTTAACACTATTTAGTAATACATGCGTTTTAGAAAGTATCGTAGTAATGAAAACAGAACCAAATAAAACTTAATAGCCTTGTTTCTGGTTTTAGAATTAGTTTCAGATGAGGGTTTGGACATTTGCCATTATTTGTGTCTACAGAAAATAATACACGACATTTCAAGATTATAAATCAACTCTTATTATCTAAAGCTAACACATACTGTATATAAACTAAATAGAAAATATAAACCTCAAACAAAAATGGGCCTCTGTTCTTTCATATAAACTAAGAAAAATGTAATAGTCTATTATTGTACATAATAATTTCCTGTATGTTTATCAAAGAAAGGAAACCCTTGTTATCTGAACAATGGTTCAAGGTCAACTTTGTATCTTTGGTCAAATACTTGTCAGCGTAATCGTGATAATGTGTTAAACATAATTCGTTGAAACTTTGGGGACTATGTCTTTCAACATTCAATCCAGGGAATATATTTACGGATAACTTCAATGCTGATTGAGATTACTTAACGCGCGCATATTACCTATATTTTTAAATTTGGGACGCAAAACACAAATAATTAACTAAAATTTTGAAATAATTAAAGACGAAGAACTTTAAATATGTTTACTTTTAATCGGTATATCCGGGTCAATGAGAGCGATACGAAGTCAAAAATAAGTAAATAAGTTCCCAAATAAGCCCAACTCGTTCTTTAATTCGTCTATATATTTAGTTCGTACATGACTTATATATACTTTATCTTTAGTTTCAGAAGACTTGAACCTTACGATGCACGGTAAAGTGTGTTAAGGTTTTTAGTCAACATCTTAAGAAAACAAAGGAAAAACATTCTGCGAAACTAGTTGCATCTACAGGCTTCTAGGAACTCGTACTCGAATAACAATTGATTTCTGAATAGCGTATTCGCATACAAAAATATTAGTATGGCATTAAAAATTATGTTTTTGTTTTTGTAACTTAGGTTGTAATTGCATTACTATTCAAATAAATCTTTATTAAAATATGGTAAATCCAATTTACAAAAGTGACTCTCCAATTACTTTCATTTAAAAACATTTCAATGTTTTTCTGTACCTATCGATTACTTAACTATAAAGCAATTCCAAACACATCGCTATGAGCAGAAACTACTACGCCTTAGGACGACTCGGGGCCGATTCCTTTAAGGAATACCCCCGCGGGAATACCAGATCAATGTTGTATCATTGCCTTGGGAATCATAAAAACCATTTGACGAAAAATTACTCTTTTACGATATCATTTATTTTTAAAACACTCTTTTACTGGAACGGCAAAAGAGTCTAGTTCATACTTTTACATCTTTAGTCGTAATACGTCCTCTTGGTTTATCTAGTAGTTTCAAGGACATGATGAGTAAATAAATTGTTTTTCTATGGCCAAATAGTGCAGCAACGTTACTTTTGCCTACATTTCAAACACAATAATGATTTCAGACTAAGTTAAGCTAAATCTAACAAAACATTCCTTAACTAAAACAGAGAAAAATATACAAATGCTAATTCATAACAGAAATGTATTAATATCACAGTAATACCAGTTTTACAAATATTATATATTTATTTTTGGACTACATAGTAGAACCATTAGTCCACATGTCTCTTACTAGTCAAAATATTTTTCATTTGGACTAGTGTCAGTGTTTTCATTTGATTGTATTGTGTTGTTAATTACGTTCCTCAGTATGACATTTTATTACGTTCTTCCTCTAAACACTAAATTACACAAATCCGTTTTAGTTAAAGAAATAACCTACTTTCTGAATTTTCTTTTAGTTTGTATATTGGCCTAACATTATATCAATAAACAAAATAATAATCCTTGAAATATATTATGGAAATGTTCAATCTAACTAAATAGTATACTATAACTGTACGACTGTGCCTAATACATTAGTGAATTGCATTCATAATTACTTGAATGATGGTGAAATAACTCGTAGCAGATTTTTAGCTGAGGGGTTAGTGAACTTAATTATGAAGTTTCAGTTCTCTGTACGAATCCGGATAAAGACTATGGATGTGTCAAAGTATATGACAACGCGAACTTTAAACCTCTCCCCAGAAAAGGACTCCTTTGGTGTTTCACCTAAATGGGTTTTCGATAGTGTTGATAGGTTTGACCTCTGGGATTAGCGGCAGAGATAAGTTTAATTATATTATTAATAAACAAATAAAAACCTAGCTAAAACAAATCAAATAATATTTACCCCTACTTACAATTGTCGATAATATTTAGTCTTTTAAAGTACCTAAATAAATACAGGTACAATAAAATATAAACCCCTTGAAAAAGCTGGCTGTACATAAAGACAGAAATAAATCAGAGTAAAAGCTTCAGTTGTCAATAAAGCCGATTCAACAACAGAGATTATCCAATCTACTCCACTGCTATGACTGCTGTACATCTATACGTTTTATGGGATGTCATTAATCAAAAGTTTTATTGATTTTAACATTTGTGTTCCACGAGATTAATTAGGGTTGTGTTCCAGGTCGTACTCGATTCATGTCAGTTTATGAGCCGGGATTTTATGACCGTCCCATCCCTCTTGATACCAGAGTTCCAGTTTTATAAGCTAATAAAATATTTGTACATTGCTCAAGTTTGCGGTTCTCTTTACGTTTTGTAAATTAAAAGCAATTTATACAACTGTAATCTTGTAAATGTCCAATTTATTAAATTTCCTGTTTAACTGCAAATTAATGAAGTTACATTGTTTATATCACATATTAGATACAATTTAGACCAAGAATTGCACTAGTACAAAAATAGTTACACAATAACACTAATTATTCTAGAAAGAAGACATGTTTATGTGTTTTATACTATTAATTAAGGAGATTAAGTTGTTAAGTATTTAGTGGTTTGCCTAGTACAACACCGAATTTTTGTGTGTAGGTTAGCCAGTGAGTCATGGTAGTTACCATTTTGCAGTTGTAAATTAAATCCAGTTTTATTGTTATGTATTATGTCTTCTTTAAAATATAAACTAAAGGTATTCATTACATTCATATTAAGGACTCGAATTAATTGGTTGACTAAGGGAAACGTCTCCATGCGATTAACGAATGCATTATAGTTTTTAGGAAAGAGAGGAAAGATTATATTATGTTCTGCTATAATAAGATTTCTTAATATTTCTGGCTGGGATTAAGATAAATAAAAATAAAAAATACCACTCTATAGGGTAGTGTTTTTCAATAAAAAGGTCGTCTGATATTATTTCGTCCGAGCAATGGTTTGTCTGGAAAAAATTCGCAAAGTTTTATTAAAATGCAAAAAAAAATTAAAATTAAAAGATAATATCAAAATTGAATAATAGTAGAGTAAAAATGGACATGTGTGTGGGAACCCGGTGCAGGTTAACCGATTTTGTCGGTTTTTTAAATTTGTTCGTCTCGATGAGTAGAAAAAGTTTAAAAAAGGTTTTAGTGCTCTCCCCCCTCCCCTTAATGTTGTATTCAATAAAAACTGTTTTTTTAAGTGCATATTATTTTAACGAGCATTTTACTAATTTTTTTACTAAAACATTTTTTTTAAAATAAATTATGTTAAAAAGAATGAACAACAATGTATTTTTAAAACACAAATTTATTTTTATTCACTAAAATTAGAAATACAGCTAAAAAAATAATAGGCCTACCGCAGAAATCACAGAGAGGGGAAATCTCATTCATATATGTAGCGTTGGCTCATTATAAATTGGCTGAATTTGAATATATCGAATTAAAACTTGACATAGAAGTTAAAATATATATTTTAAACATTTATTCTGAGTTTCAGCTTGTTATCTTTAAAATTACCCGATCTAGAGCTACTGTACTTGAATTATCAATGGGTTTCTCGATTTTAGGAGTACCAGACCCACCAACTCATTTCAAACGGCTCCAGGCTCCAGTTTAGAAAATTTTCAAAATATCAACCTAAAAGTTTTTTTACAAGTTAAACATATAGATCCAAACAAGATAAAGGGAGTATAAACTTGTTTATTGTTTACTTTTAAAATCACAAGTAACTTAAAAAAGTATAATTTTAGACTGTTTAGATTTTTTATCAAAACGCTTGAGTTGATCGGTTGCAGATTAGTAAATTTTTTAAATATAGTTTTTAAAATAGGTATAGCAAAAAACAATAATTGAACACAATTATTGTGTTTGTTGTAACTTATGTACCTATTTTCAAATCGATATGTTAAAAAATGTCGAAAATGGAGTCGTTGAATCCAAAGGTGTTATATTTAAAACGAGATAGGTAAAACAGAAGACTATCTCCAAGCGCCTCGTTTTTTAAAAAGAACATGAAAAAAATAGTTCATACTTACTGAGAATATACTTACTGGTGTATTCAACTTTTAAAACAAATTTGATGTTGATATTCCAAAAATTGACGAAACTTTAATAGATTGAAAGAGCTACAGCGTTCGGTAAGCAAAAAATCGTGAGGCTCGTTGATAAGTTTGATGGCTCTAGCTCATCAAAGTTTTAAGATACGAACTTGAGTCTTGGTATATAAGTTAAAAATAAGCTTTTCACTTTCTGTACAAATTTTTAATTCGATATATTACAAAATGGCCAAGTTAGATCTGCTATACGTATGGACGGAAATGATCCTATAAAAACATATTTATTGATAATTATGCGATCATAAATTTGCTGGCCTATTTAGTTTAAAATTATCGTAGATGTATAATTTTTGTTTATTATATTTATACATATATTTTTTATGTATATTTAACATTTCATACAAATTGGATGATTATCTTTAGACAAAATTGATCTTTATCGAAGACAAGTTAATCGAGACTGCTTATAGGCTAATACGCTAGTCTTAACGAAATTATATTATTTTGAATATATAAAAGTTGATTTCTTAAAGAAAATGGCAGCCATTTTGAATCCGCCATGTTGAATTTCCATATTTTATATCAATCAGTTCCTCCTAAAAACCCTATATATAACCAGTTTTCTTTTTCTTTGAGACACATTTTCTTTATTTGAATACATATATTTGGGTAGTTTGTTAGATGATTATGTATTATGAAAAAAAGACATGCCATCGTAAAGCTGACACTTTCCTCTTGAATCGCCCTATTTCAACTATTTATTTAATACATTATAAAACTATGCAACAGTTTATAATGTACTGGGCCGCGCTTCAAAAAATAAGTCTTCAGCCGTGCGACCGAGTCGCGCTGCTGCGAAATACATACCTGCTTTAACGATTTTTTCCAGACAAACCATTGCTCGGATGAAAAAAATACAAAAAACCTTTTTTATTGAAAAATGATTCCCCTACAAGGTGTATTTTTCTTTATCTTTTTCCCAGCTCGAAATATTAAGGAATTAAAAAAAAAACGATAGACTGGTAAACTTTTTTTTATATTAATCTACATACTTTAATTTACTTATAAACAAAATCAGCCGTATTGCAAATTACTGGTAGTTGTGACCTACACCGACTGGGCTATATGGCCAACGGTGTAGTGTAACCGAGCAGCTTACTAATATTACAATTTAATCAATTATAAAATTAGAATAGTTTTTATTAGCAACAACTGGATCGAAGTGTAAGAGAGACTTGGAAAGATAAAAGGGATAGAGCTATAGAATGGGAAAGGTGGAGAGAAAAGGGTTACATCTAGAGAAAGAATGTGTTTTAACTGTTAAACTCAAGAACAAATGGTCAATTGTTCAGGAAATTGGATTCCGTCTGAACTAAAGAAAGCTTGATTAGATAGTGTCTAGATAAGTACAAAGTTTGAAAGGTTTTCCCTTCCATGTCTGGCGTAATGTTCCGACATTTTATCTGTTTTATAATCTGCTTTCTTTGACATAGTAGCTACTACTGTGTTCTCTGTTAAGGGAAAACTTAACTTAGTTATGATATCAAAGTAATTGTGTTTTGCATGTGTACTATTTGTATTAATATTTTCTTAACTTTTTTCTATAATTGCCTCCAATTTAATTTAATATTGGTTATCTCTAATTCGTCGTCTCATCTAAGACGTTTTTTTTAGTCCAATTTACGTTTGTGTAATTTTTCATCTCAGTTGTTGTTATACAATGCTTTTATATGTTTTTGTACTGGAAAGAAATTAAATATAATAACACATTAATTTTCAAATACAGTAATTAAACAATACACTTTTTAAACATCACTTATGTTTTCCAACTTCAAGTTGCTGATTTTAAAATGTAAAATTGGTTTGATTTTAAATTAAAATCACATATTTATATAAACAACTACGGGAGGCTTATGCACGTTATAACCTCCTTGTTACATCCGAAAATATAAAATATTTAATTTATTTTTCATAAATGTGTAGGATTAATCATAACCATCAAAGCTAATTAAATAAAATTGTATGTTTAAATACAATTATTTTTAAGTTTATGATATAGTGGTAGTTATACAAGTAAAACTAACCAGCATAACGGAGGCCTACACCTCAACGCAAAACTAACCTAAACATTTGAGGTGAAATTGCTTTAGAGTATGTTGTTTCAAGCTATTAATGGAAATGCTAATTATTGTATCTACACTGAACATCATCAGTCAGACGAGCAATATATTTAAATGTAAAAATTGTAATTATTTATTGGCTTTAACCTTCTTTTTAACTAATTTGAAAATTTCTTAATTTTTTTAACTTCAAATATATCCTTTGGATTATTTGATACAGTAAAACACATAAGCAGTTAATGTTCAGTTTTCACGTAAATTTACTTGCCAGCTAAATAATAATATATTGTGGATGATTAAATTTACATATTTGTTCTAAACTTGCTGAGAAAGTAGTCCATAATAATTCATAATAGTGGACCGTTTGTAATAGTTGAACAGATGGTAATACTGGTACTAACAGAATTACGGTTTGGTATGTATTGATTATTGGTTACTTATATTTTTAACCTTAAACAGTCTTAAAACTGAACGTCTGTAACTAGAATTTATAGATTATAGACTCTGTAATGAATTTAAAACAATCCACCTAAATAGTAGTAGAAATGGCGCTTAATGTTACACTTAACTTACTACTAAATAAATCAATGCTAAAATATGAACGCCAGTATACATTTTTTACACAGCGTCTACTCTGAAAAGAACTTCTTTCTCAGCAAGATTGCTGTTAAAGAAGTCTAATGAGCATCAGAAGAGACAAACTTTTGTGCAAGAAAATCTCATAATTGTTTCTTGTGCAAAAATGAATAACTTGTTTATAAATAGCTTTCACTTTTTACGGTAATAAATAAACGATTTAATATATTAATAGTAAGAATTTCACAACATTATATTTGTTACAACTACCTAAAATTTACTACTTTATTTTAACTTGTTTATTTTGCACCGATTTTGTAATTTAATAATCATGTATTTAATTTTCTCAGTCATCGATTAGGCTTAGCAATTGAGCAGTTGTCGGTACTCGCTTGTGCCGCGTAGACAGAAATATTGAGTGTATTTGAAGTGCTTCATAAGTAGCGTCCCGCCACGCCGATCCCTAATTTCATGTATCACTTTACACTTAACCAGGTTAATATGTGATTTAGACTTACAAAGAAACTTAAAAACTGTAAGGTTTTGTCACTTGTTTTACTTCTTCAGGCATTTTAACGGCTTTTTGCTAATTTATTTGTTAATGCAATTAGAAGCTAATTGTTGTAGCAAAACGACTTACTTGTTGCTTAAAATTAACAACAAATCGCCTTGCTTTTTAAGGTTCCGTGCATTAAATATATATTGATAAAAATTTAACCTTTAGTGGAAAATCCGTTTGTTTTTATGTCTAGTGTCACAGTAGATTTTCTCAACCTACTCAAGTATGATGTAGTATGATGTATTAGTAGTAACGTACTCATACTAATATAAATCATACACACCCGAATATACGAGTTTTTCAATAATTTGAACTCATACAATATTTCAATATATATATTTTGTTGAGCTTGGTTAAATTGAATACTTCCAAGAATACAGTCTATAATACAGCAAACTTTAACAGAAGTAATGTTTAAGATATATTACGTTTACAGCGTTTTTATAATATAATTTTGGTAAAACAGTTGGTGGTTAGAAACCCATGGTACGTGAGTCAATCTCGCCCCTTTATTGTACTATTAGAGATGTATATTAGTAACACCTATATTGTCTGTAAATGTAAGAGAATCAGTTCCCACCTTTAACCAACCGACCACATTATTGCCTAGGCCTACAATATATATTACAGTAGTGTCTAGTATTGTATTACACACAAAAGATAAGACTAAACCTCCCTTAGCAGCTGATGGGTAGTTGTGTTTAGGCCAACCGTAATGATTATTTCTTTTGTACATTGTAATGGTTAAAGTAATTGCTACAAAGGTCCGAAGAGCTTCATTCGTCGTTTCCAACTATACGATTAAAGGAATGAGTAAACTAAAAATAATGTTACTACTTGGTTCAAAGCTGTTTCTAAGAGTTTAATTATAATTAATATCGATGTTCGAAAATATGTATTTTTCAGTTTTATTAATTTAATTGTAGCAAATACAATTATTTATAATAGCTTATATAAAATTGGTTTTGAGTTTTGTACTCTTCTCTGAGTTTACCTAAATCTTCTATGAGGAGGTAAATCGTAGATGTTAAAGTTTTGTAAATCATTAATCCTGGTTTAAATAACTAACGCAAAATAAAATGGAAACAAACTAGTCAGTCATGTATTACTTTTCTACAGCGTTCCAATGTCAGAGGTCTACAATACAAAATCCGACAATTATTTGTGTTTGATAACAATTAAAAAAAAACCTATATGCTGAAACTAAGAGTATGTATTTTATTTTTTTATTTTTCTGGTTGTACCATTGAGTCAAAGACATGCCATACCATTAGGAAAATTTTCTAACTCTGGTATAGATATTGTTTTTTGGACTATCTATATACGTTTTGTGGCTTGTATCTAAAAAATTAAATGTATATTTACCATCGATTTTAATTTATAATGGTATAATTTATTTTTTGTTCACGCATAATGGTTTAATAATCAAACTGAAATTTGTTAACGACTCTAGTAGAATTCAAGTTTGAAGTTACCATAATCATTGATGCTCAAATTTTAATATTCTCTACATAACTGATTTTTGAAAAATTGCCGTACATTATACTTCACTTGAAATGTTCAGCTATCACGCTCAACCACTTCTTAGCTGTCAACATCCTTTAATTTCCATCCGTTCAACATCCTTTTCACCGCTGTCATTTGTCATTCACAGCATATGCTCTAGCCACTACAGCCTCGTTATCTTGATATCTCGCATGAAGCCAGAGCTCTGATGCGTATCATGCACCTTTTTATTATTTACCCTTTTTACAAACTTCCTATTCTACTAGTCAGTGGCAAATAAGCCTTTGCAGCCGTCCTCATTAAAATAGACTATGAGTTGGAAAAATTAACAATTAGTTCTGGCTCCGGATCGCTTAACGTGTTTATTTGAAATATAATTAAACACAATCGACAATATTGAAATACTTTAATTATTCACACTACAAGAAACATTATTAAAGAACAAATCACAACTTTTATAATATCATAAATGTGTTAAAATATGTTTTAAAAGTCATAAAGGGGTTGGTAGTTAATGCCAGAATAACAAATGAAACGTTATTATTGAAATTGGTTGGAAAGGGTAAAATTTAGGTGCAATTTATTTTATGCATAACCTTTGATTAAATTGTTTGTGTATAAAGCGTATCAATTGTCTGTAGTATTATTGTTAGTTGTTTGATTATAATTTGAATACAAATTAATCAAACGTGGAGAAGAAATGATTGCTTACTTCTAAACAAAGAATAATTTAATTTGAAATGTCGTCTTTGATGCATTCTTTAAGAAAATATACAAACCTAGTAAAATATGTTTTAGTTCAAAACTATGATCTTTGAATGAAAAGCCATCTTGATCGAGTCTTAAGTTTGGGGGAGGGACTAAAAATGTAATCAAACTAAAAATCTACAAAACAAATTATTTCCTATATTTTATTAAGAGAACTCGGATGGTTAATATGGGCAAAACAAATCTATTTTGCATTATTTTATATTTTCATTTTGTGAAACATTAGCTTTAATACGGCGCCTTATTTAAATCACAAACAATAATATATAGGCACTTTATTCGTACAATGTAGACCATTTTTTGCGCCAGGAGAGCCACATACATCACAGTCCTGCATATAAAAATTGCAGAAGCAGGACACCACTAAAAGTAAGTTGATAGCATTTAATTACGATTGTTTCTTTCATAGCGTTTCCTGAAAAACATGGGCTTTTCCAACAAAGGTACATTTTCAATGGAATCGTAAAAATATACTAATTATTATTTTGTTGTTTTATTCCTTACATGAAACTGCGTATCTGGTATACAAAAATTATCTGGTATTTAAAAGTGTATAATATAATTTACTTACAGTAAATTTTGTGTCACTTGGGGATCTATAAAAGTAACAACTGTGTACATTTTTTGTAAAAGATGGTGAACCGAGAATCAAAAACCGATAAAGCTATTGAAGAAAAAGAGTTGTCAGGCCCAACAACTGGTTATGAAACGATTAAAAGAACCTTTTAGACCTTCAAATGAGGCCGGATTGTATTAAAAGTCATAATATATTCAGTTTATATGCCTACATCTTTATTTACGTTTCCTGCAAAATATTGTTTTTCACGATTAGGAACATTTTTCTAAGGAACTAAAAAAGATATGAACATGATTTTTGTTTAAATTTGTTCCTTATTAGTTCGTTTTTAATATAAACCGATAGATTTTAAATATCTCTTTTAAAAAATAACAATATTTATAGCTTTAAATGTAGAATTTAGTGCCTTTTTATTAACTTGTATAAAAAATCATGTAAATGTTAAAAAATTGTTTTCATTCCTCAGTATAAAAAAATAAGGCAAATTAACATGGGCGGGATAGGACTATCCGAATCCCCTTAAACACTACCAAACCAGTAATAATTTGTTTTAATATATTGCGATTATAAATCAAATCATACTAACACACCGTTAAAATAATTAAAAAATAAAGTTTCTCTATTTCAAATTTTATATTTTTCATTACTGTGCTTAAAATTAACAAAATAAATATTGACACCATACTAATAAAATCTTAGTTATAAACTAAAATCAAATTAAATACGGAAACTCTAAGTAGGAATAAATGAGTATTAGAGTTGTTTTTATCAGAAAGACGACAGAATCACGTAAATGAATTGGTCTTCTAGTTAACTCCTTTGTTTTTTCATCCCCCCTCCAACCCCCGTCTTCATTAGGCTTAATGTGAGCACGATCTAGACGTAAAGGCAAAGAGGTGGAGAAGGTTAAATCAATTTAAGGATTGTTTTCTTCTTTCTAACAATTAATACTCAAGCACACAATAACGTTAGTTTAGATTGACATTCAAAAATTGAGTAAAGTGATCTTTGGATAGGTGTGGTTTCAGTGTATTTGAATTGTATCTAATGTTCGACATGTGTGCCATTTAAAATCAGTGATAAGGGAGTGTTTGACTTATTTTTATAGTTTAAAAATAACAACCAGACAGCAAAACTTAATGACTTTTTATTGTTTATTCTTAAAAGTAAAGAATTTAAATGTTAGTAGAATTTGAAATATCGTGACCTAAATCCAATGTCAACATAATTGGTTTATACGAGAAAAAGAAGTAAAAATAAAACTATAAAACTACTTCATTCAGTTGGTAAGTGTGAATATTGCTATATATTCATGCCAAAAGCGTAAATATTCGGTAAATAGACTAAACGTGAATTTCTACATTATTTTATTAACATTAGTTTGCAAACCTTTTAATGGTAATTTAATTTCGTTTCTATAAGTTTAGGTTACTTTATTTAGGAAATGTTCCGGAAAAAATCCATTAAATGTTGATTAGTTTAACTAAATCTCTTGAATAGTTACAAAAATAAATAGGAAATGCTGGGATCTTGGAAACTTATATTATGCACCGGCATCTTCAGTTTTCATAATGTTCACTTTACCCTCATAAGCGTCATTGTGCGGAGAAAATTAGGTTTCCGCAAACAATAGACTGATGGCAATAATGACATACTATCGTCATTACTTCACACTTGTCTAGCTTGCTCGGAAAATTTAATCATGTTCAACAATTCTTCCATCAAGTCATCAATTATGTCCTTGAAAATGATTACGTCATCCCATTGTTTGTCACCCCTCCCCCGTCTGTTTAAAGTTCTCTAAAACTCTATTCCGTCATCCAGTTCACCCTTGTTGACATCTAATGTCTGTAGAGTTATTTGATCGTTAAAAATGTTTTCATCAACTCCATTAAAGAAAACATTTTAAATAGTCTTCGATTTCAGAAGTTAAGATAAACAACGTTAATTAGCGGGGTGCGATTAAAAATAATCGAAATTAGATTGAGGGGATGGTATTTGGTTATTTAGCTCGTTTAGCCGAAGATAAATTATCTACTTAGTGAAACTGAGTGGCTCTGGTGAATCTCCGCCATGGGTTTCTACCCCATAATTATTATTCACTGTTCACTGTAAAGATCATGTGAAAGAAAATGCTTCATTTTTCACAATACGCTTGTTGTGTATTAATATGCAAATTATTCAATTATAATTTAAAATTTACTTTTTTTTAACTTTTACATCAATTCATAAATTTAGTTTAAGTCTAAAGCGTCTTAATTCGATCATACGAGACGTTTGCTAGTATAAAACTATCTCCAAGCAGAATATTATAATTAAACACAAGTAACACCTTGTATGTTAATGTTAATGTCTAAATAAAGTTAATTATCGTATAGCCTACTAAACTAAATGAATAAAAGATCGTTAGGGAAACGTATCTCTCTCAATTCTATTTTATTATATATTCTCGTATATTTGCAATATCGCTCAGTTTTTCTAGATAGCAATATTCATTTGAACAATAACAACACTAGCTACAAGAAATGTAACATGAAATCAGTGGAACAACACAATAGCTATAGTCAGATTTTTTAATATCCTAGATTATAATAATCTAATTGCATGAATCATTTCTTCAAAATTTAAATAAGTAACAAACATTTAATAAACTCCGTATATTTTAATAACAGAAATATATTTATCTTCATTTCATAAAAACAGTATTTATTTACGGGAAGCGTCGAAGGAAAATTTAAAGATATATTTAAAAAATAAAACTCCTTGCAAATTATTTTCTTCTCTAGCTAGATTTAAATTAAGGAGACTGGTTTGAAACTAACATTAATAAATAAGCGATGTAATGTATTAGACTGTAATGAAACGATTCCGTTTTGATTAGACTTTTATGTAATAAATAATGTACATTTCAATTTAAATGCAGTATTTTTAATTTTTTTTCTAAACAAATGTGTTTAAACATTTATCTCTGTTACATATTTTGTCTAGATAGCAATATTCATTTGAACAATAACAACACTAGCTACATTAAATGTAGCGGAAAGCAGTGGAACAACACAGTAGGCCCTAGCTATAGTCAATTTCTTTTAAATATCTCTTGTAGTCTCTAGATACACATATGCTCGATAACCCCCCCCCCCCCACCCCACATGAACTCACTAAATACATTAAATAAAAAATATAGTTTACACAGATTTGAAGAGGGGTAGTTCGTAAGTAAAGTTGTGTTTAAACAGAGTGCTTACTGCCTATAGATTGTAAGCTATGGGCAGCTTAGGCCTAGGCTGCGAACGAAGAAGCGGCTAGAGGAAAATGTTCTAACCGATGTGGTTTCTTGTTATATAAATACGGGTGAGTGGCTACGACGGGCAGCCTCTTTTGATCAAACAAACCCAGTTACATAATTGTTTGGCTGCCGCTCGACGCTCACCATTCTCTGTACTTTCACCAAACATACTCGTTAAACCAAGACATGGGTTAAAATTTTGTTGTTTGATATCTATTTGTTCTTAACATACTAACGGCAACTTGAATAAGAAATTTCAAGAAAATCCGACGGTAAACAAAACGGTTGCTTATTTCTGCAGGTATACTTTCGGAATTTTCATTTTGTAGGGATTTATTTATTGTTTAAGTATTTACAGGTTTTTGGTTAGAAGTCTTTCTTAAAATCGTTATGGCAGAAAAACTATAAATGAAAATGAAATTATGTTTCCCAGAAGTAAAGAAAAAAGTTCATATTTTCATAGATTTTTTCAAAAAGATATATTTAATAGATTCCAAGATATTTGCCGGAGAAAACATGCGTTTTTCGGAATTCAGAAATTTTAAGGGTACCCAAAATCTTACATAAAAAGCGTAACATTTTAAGATAAAAAATCTGACTGGATTTTTATAGGGTATCTTACATCAAAAGAAGCAGTACGTCATGTAGAATTAATAAAGATCTGTTTATAGTTTTTGAATATCTTTATTATTTTTCGAATTATTCAAGACTTAGTGATATCGAAAACGTTGTTTCTTAAATAATCGGTGATTGATATGTACAACGAATGACTTAGAATCGAGAGAGGAATATTCTGTGAAAAAATTGCATTTATCTTTAACCGTTTAGAAAATCGTGTTTAACTAACAAGTTTTGTTTAAAATATAAAATAAATAACTATTGAGCTTGACTTTTGAGAAATTAACTAGATACGATAAAACCTGAACACAAAATCTCACAAAAAATACGTTTACTAACTTCAAACCTATAACTGTCAGTTATAGGAGTCATTGAGGATGCGACATTGTCGTTGAAACGCGTTTGAAGTTAGTAGGCCTAAATGTATTTATTGTGAGATTTTGTGTTCAAATTTTATTAATTTTATCTATTGTTTAAAATAAATAATGTAAAGTTTCAATGTTTTGTAGCAATAGATCCAGTCAATCGAGGAAAACATGGTTAAATGTTGTTAGATTTCGATTAGGCCTATAGGCATTTTACATATATTGGTGAGAGGGTGTGAGTGGAAGGGGGGGGGGTGTTCTGTTCTGATAAAGTTTGTAAAATACAAATTTGTTCATAATGTGTTAATTATACATTTCCTGTAAATAATGCCTGACAATTGAGTAAAATATGGCAGGTAATGAAATTGTTTTACTTTTGCATACAGTTTATTATTTTACATAACTTAATATTATGACAAGGCGCTCCTTGGCTTGTAATTGCAGGGAGGTCCCTATTATTTAATAACTAATGCTTCACTCTATGTAAGACATACTTAAATGTAGGCCTACATGTAGACATTCTAGTATACTGGAAGAATTAGTAACCTGTTATTTTGTAGCGTCGCAGTTTTTAAAAACCCATACCTATTTTGTTCAATTGAGTGAACGGCTCCATGCCTTTGTTTTGACCTTAGCTTGCATAAACGAAAAGAAAGTGCCTCTCACTTAATATTTTCTCCAACAGGATCTTCTCATCCCAAATCATCTCGTCGACTGAGCAGAGTGAGGAAATTTTTGCGGGATACACCAGCGGCTGACAATGCGGCCGCCTGTATCAGCACGATCATAGCCACCTTTGCCGCTTGCACCTGCTCGTGCCGATCGTCGCCAACCACTCACCGATCGTTGCTTCTATCGTAGCCTCAAATTTAAAAGAAAATACTTTCATTTACAAATAATTTCTAAGAAAATATTTGCCTATAAAATATGTTATTAAATTTTTACAAATATATGCCAAACAAAATCATAAATCAATATTTTGAATGTTTTCAGTGGTAGTATTTAACTAGCTGTTGACTCTACTCCTCTAAACTGGCTTTTAGGCATTTCTCAGAGGTATTTTCATTAACGGCTGTTTAAAAAAATAATGTGTAAACTTTTGTTTAGGCTTAGGTATGACTATACTGTTTCTTTATTATAACTGCTGCTACATAATAAGTTAATAATTTGATTTCGACATTTAATATTGAATATACCGTTTTATCTTTGGTTTCGATTATTCCTTTATTAAAAAGAAATTATAAATAAAAATTCTGTGGGTTGGTTTGGGGGGGGGGGGCTTTTTAAGCACACAGAGTTCTCCTCTATAGTTATTATAAATTCCATAATGCATTATGTTATTTATATATTAATTCAAATAATAATACACAAAATCTAATAGAATAAACTAGGCCTAAGTGTAAGAAAAGACGTAAATATAGTTTATATATACAAAAATGTATTTTTCCCTTGGAATAAAAGGACATTAAAACAAAATGTACTTTTTAAACCTGGCACAATTATTTAATGTCGTGGAATTTTATTTGTCAACCAAAGTAAACCCATTGTGGCGGAATCATAAATATTATCGTTTAAACTAGCTATAAGTTTAACATGCTCTTACACTTTGATTTTTAAATACAAACATGTTTAAATGGCTAGAAATCGTACTGGCTTTTTAAATATATAATATTTTGTGCATTTTTTGATAATTGTCCCTGTTTGAAATGTAACCTGACAGTCATATGTACACGATGCCGACTATGCTAAGTAAATTCATAATATATTGAAATTTACTTTTTGTTATTTGAAGTTCACAACTTTCTTCTCACTTAATACAGTAGGCTCCATTGTTTACAACCTAATTAAGATTAATAACTTTGATCTTGAAGAAGAAAATATAAAACAACACAAATATTAAATAAAACTTGTGCTTAATTCTATTAGTCATATAATTATTAGATTTGTTTAAATTGCATACTTCTGATAAAATTTCTAAACAAATTCAATTATGGTAAGTAGACTGTAAATTCGTCACCAAGTGCGCGATATTCAATAACTTAAAACAAAAGTTACAACCAAAGATCTAAACTTTGCCATATTAAATAATTAAACAAAAAGTTTGGTTAAACGAAGTACATCGTAATAGATTGGCAAAGTGGAAACTAACGCTGAATTATTTAAGAGATGAGTTGTATCAAGAAAAGATGAGAGTTGGAGTACAACAACGCTGAGACAAAAACTTGATTACAATTGGAGAAAAGAAAAGCCATCGAATGTCTTTGTCTCCCGTGCAGTCGACATGCCCTTAGGTTTAGAGAACATTCAAGTTTCAAACAGTCGTCAAGAAAGTTGTGTTTTTGTTTTCAACGGAACTTTTTTATACAAGAAAAGAGAAGATTTCCTCTAGGGAATAAAAATATTTTAGAAAATAAACATTAGATGAGACAAATTTTAAAATAAATATACTTACACAGCTCAAATATATTTGTTGTATGAAGTACTTTATAAACAATATGTTAAAAATGTACGTCATAACAACCCTATGTTGATATTATGAAGAATAATACAATATAGGAAAATTGCGAGCCATTGATAGCCTAAATAGCAAGAATCGTATGAATGTCATTGTAAATTATAAAGTAAAGGTATCACTCACACATAACCTATTATATAAATTTATGCAAGAAGTAAAAATATGGCGGAAAATGCATTCAAATTTGTGATAGTTTCTTTACAGACTTCAGAAAAAACCTTAAAAAACGTTTCAAATTTTAAATAGTACGAGTTTTTAACGTCCTCATTTTGAGCATGATAACGAATTAAAGACGGAGAGTGTAAAATGGCATAGTGAAAGCTGTCTTACTGACTGAGCTACCAACTCCCTCTCCTTTAAAAATGAATGAGAAAATGGTGCAATCTTTTCTTAAAAAAAAAAAAAACATATATATATAAATGTAGCATATTGATAATAATAATTGCAATATCTTTAAATTGTATGAAAATCAACTACACTAAATTATTCAATAAATAAACCATTCATTTTGAAATATGAGTGCACTTAATATAGTTATTCTTAACTTTAAATATCATGAAAATTATTATCATTGTAAAAATAGTTATGTATAAATAATGTTTTGTATGCATAAATTGTTTAAAATATTACCTCCGAATTATGAATTCATTCTAATTTGTCTCACTACTTCTGTTTGTGTAATTCGCAGAATAAATTTCTTTAACTAAATTTATTCAATACTCCATTTCCTACTTTAACTTTTTAAATGTTCGTTTTCTGAAAATAATAACAAAAAAAGCCGACTTTTTAGGCAACCCTACATACACTGTATCAAGCCTCCAGATTAACAGTAACAATATTAAAGACTGAATTTCTTGCCAAATCAAGAAATGTGTTTTACCCACCAATACTAGAATAGATTGTTAGATATTCCGAAACCTAAATGGTTTGATTTATATCGTAAACCAAAGGTAAACATTGTAAATCAAAGGTGGGATAACTACTCTGATTATGTATAATAATGTCCTTCATGGGTGGTACAAAAACTAGATATCCTTATTGTCGGCCACACACTCAGAGTCTATATAATACATTAGTCGAGGAAGATTACTAAAAGAAAACAGTCCAAGTTTATTATAAAACCATATGAACGTTTCGGATAATTAATACGGTAAATGGACGTGACATTGTCTGGCAGCTGCATAAGATACAGCTATATATAACAGAGTGACTAAACTAGATGCGGGTGTTTTATAGAATCATGTAATAAATTATTAATCTAGACAGACATTAATAAAAAACACATTAATAAATCGCGATGAATTGCTTTACAAACAATCGACGTTGTTTGATCGATGCTTGACTTCAGTTAAAATTAATCATATTGTTGTTATGTGTTGCTACAACTGATTGTTAAGTTCAGTTAATAATTCAGAATTTGTAGTCAATAAAAGCTTGTTTATACACGTAGTAACATTCATCTTAAAAGTTGGAATAACATTTGGATACTAGGAAAGATTTTCGCTCGCATGTTTGTAAGCGAAATAATTGGTCGTAAAATGTACTTTATTTCTGGCGTATTATATACACAATAAAAACCTGTAAATGATTTAGTTTATTAGTTTTGTAAAACATATCCTTTGGGAAATGTGGATTGTACAAAAGTACCAAAAATGTGGGTATTTCGGTCTTAATTAGGTTATCCATCTTAGCGTTTAACTTTGTTGTTGTAAAATCGACCTTAAAGATTTCCTCCTCAATTCAAGTTAATCATTAGTTGAACATGTTTTAGACCAAACCGTTCTTGCATTAAGTCTAAATCAATCATTTTACTTTAGGACTATCCTACAAATGTTGTTGTGATATTGAATCTGGTAATTTTCATCAGCTGGTCGGATGTACAATTGGTTGCTATGTAGCCTAAATAAATATCAAAATGGCCTATATAAATTATAGTAAAACATCCAATTACAGATGGTAATATTTATTTTTATTGGAACATGTAAGCACAATTTTGTAAAATACTAAAGATGTTTAAAAATGATAATTGGCAATTATCCATTTTTCTTGATATGAAACTAACATTATTAGTAATTATAATGTAGTTTGCTATTTAAAAGATACATGGCAATTAATATTCAACATATATTTTTATTTAAATATTATTTCTGATTCACATTGGATTCAAATTCTAGGTTAGGTTCTTAAATTATATTATGAAAACCATCCTAAGACTCTGCTGCATCTTTACTATTTAGATTTATTTCTTTTAAGAATAATTTTAAATAAACTAAAATATGATAGTAAGTTCGGCTATTACGCCCTACAGCTTCAACTATTATGGGCAACTAAGATTGTATATAAGTTAATAAAATAATTACATTTTATATGTCCGTCAAGTGATAAACTCAAGATTGACAAATTAATTTAAATGTATACGTTGTTTGTGTTTAGGGTTGTGCAGTTTAAATGTTGTAACAGTTATTTCATGTTTTGACGACCTCGTGTGAGAGATAATTTCAACACCTGATGATGGATTAGTGAAATTCATTCAAAACCGCGGTAGTGTTTTAGCTTAAAGGTGGATTACACGACGGGCACATAAAAGGTAATATTTTATTAACTTATATATAAATTTAGTCATTCGGAGACCTTTTCACAATGAAAATAAGGTTGATTCGTTTTGTCCCTGCATATAACTTATAATAAGTTGTGACAAATCCAATATGACAGGCGCTATTCACCATATCAATTTTTTTTTAAATAAAATTTAAGATTTCGACGATAATAATTAAAGTATTTACGTTATATATTTTCTGCGAAGAAGCAAATAATTACACATAAGTTATGGATGGATTTCAAGATATGTGATGTTAGAACTTAAATTAAAATACCGATTATACTATACTAGTAAGGCTATTTTTTATAACTGCTGATAAAAAATATAGTATGCAATGTTAATAGATTTGTGATAAAAACTTCTGAAAAAATCATAATTTCCAAAAAGGGAATGCATTTGCTTCTGCCATACATTTCTCTCTAGTATATATATCTTGCCTTACTATTATGGTCTGACAAATGCCAGCAGTAAAGTCTTTAAGTTTATCTTCTACGGGTAAATTTTAAATATTAAATACAGTTATCCTATTCATTTCGGGTTCTTACGTCCTACAAAAGAATAAAATTATTGCTTGTTGCTAGATTATTTTTTACTTATTTCGGTAATTTAAAAATGAATAATAAATTAACTAATATTTCTTCGAATTAGAAATATTAGACTAAATTAAAAATCTTTGATGCTTTATGGTTTTCTGTTTATGTTTTTAATGAGGGTACAAACTTTTTCAACAATTTTCGTCCAGTAAAGATATTAAAATACAAAATAATTAAATACATAAATTAATAACATCATCCTTAAAAAATATGAATTTGATTTAAAGAAATGGGGATGGAATAATGAACAGCAAATTTTGGTCTTTAGGAAAGTTGATAGTTTCAAATACACAGGAGTGATAGATATGATTATACCTAACAATAACGAGAAGATGGAAGTAGGAGAGAGAGCCAAGGCGATGAAAACAGTATTTAGACTGTTATATAACTAACTCCAAACAAAGTATATGGACTAATGTATGGTTGGTATTTGGCCGAAACGTTATCTAAGAAGGGTCTACCAGAAACCGGAAAGAAGGTCCGAGATAAATCCGAAGGCCTGTAAAAACTACGTAGGGAGGGATCACTTATCACTTGAGAAGAGATGTCAAAAAGATGCTAGACTTCTCTAAACTCATTAGGAGGATTAATAGGAAAACGCAGCGAAAGAGATCCCCTACTATCAAAATAAAAATGTAATAATTACAAGCTTAATTAAATTCCTCAAAATGTTGAACAAATCAATTGATTAGTCATAGAAATGTTTTGCAGAAGTGAAGTATTTAATAACGGAAACTCAAAAAGTTATTTTTAGAAGAATAAAACCGGTGTGAAGCCAAAGAATGAGCGAATTTTGGCTGTAGGAGAAAAGCGAAGTTTAGCAACTTAACCCATAGTAGGTAGTAAAACATATAGGCCTATTTATTTAGTAACCTGAAAAAATGTAAATATTTTTACCTGGATAAACATAGCACTTAACTGTGGAACTAAAAAACTCTTAACATTTGGAATACTAAAGTATCAGAAAGTTAAATATGTCAAACTAAACCTATGCGATTCAAATCAGCTTATAATGTCCACTCGCTTATTGGTTACCAAGATTAAAACTTCAGATAGTTCATTTTAACTCGAAGTGAGAATTAAACGTCATTCATGCTACTAAAAGATTAATAGAGTATATGCACAGCTGTGGAACTGTATACAGTACGACTGTAATTACTTCATAGTAATATATGGGGATATTAAACCCTTTAATAATGTTATTTAGGTCGGCATTTTACGCTACAGTTTATGCATAGGTTAGAAACGTAATTACTACGCCACTGTTTCAATTACTGGAAAATTTCCCATTTTTGTTAAATTTCATTGAGATTCTAACATTTTATGGACATTTTTATTTGTGAGTAAATTGCATATCTTAAAATTTCCAAACTTCCTATGACCTAGCACTTTGAGGGAAGCAGGAAAGGGTAAAAATAATTTTTGTAAGAAAAAAGTTTTTTTCCTGTTTTTTACTCTTTAGAATATGACCTTAAATAATATGTAAATTAAAAGGTTGTAGGTTACCCCTAAGTTGGTTAAATAATTATTTTAATTAATTGTGTCAGGCACTAGTTCTGTAACCTTCTATACCAACAATGAACGTTCGCTAACATTATATATAGTATTGCATTATTTATTTATTGTTAGTTATTTTGTCACCTGCAGTTGGTCAACCTGTTCAGACAACTGTTCATAATAATTATTATGTTATTCTGTGTTTAGCTGTCAGCTGTTTTTAGTAAAGAATATTACAATGTGTGGTTGAAAAAAGTAAACAAATGCAAATCTTGATTTTGTTAGTGCTTTCCAAACTGTTTTGTGAAGTGAGTTTGTTGTGAATATAGTTGATTGTTGTGATTATAGTTGATTGTTGATATAATAATGCCTAGGCAACGTGTAAGTTTTAAAACAAAGAAGAAACACCATTTAGGCAATCAATTTATGAAAACTAAGCTTGCTGTTTCAGTTGAGGTTAGTAGTGATTCTAGGCCTAGGCCAACAAGTCCTGTAACCCCACAAAACCAAGTTGGACCTAAGCCTACTAAAAGTTCATCTGGGAAGAAGCTTTTATTCGAGAACTATGAACAATTTGATACTACTGGAGCAGGTAATTGTATTTTTGATTTGTTGTTATTGTCGGATGCAATCAGAGGCTTTGTGAATTGTAAATTTTGTAATGGTACTGAGTGTGTAGAACTTTCTGTTTTGAACGATAACTGTGAAAGTGGATTAGTTCTTACTATTCAGATTGTTTGTTCAATCTGTTCAAAATATGTGACTTTCAAGAACTCTAAACTGTCTCCTGATAGAAAATTGTACGACACAAATGTAAAATTTGTGTATGCGATGCGCTCTATTGGGAAGGGACTATCTGCCGCCAATGAATTTTGTGCCTTGATGGACTTGCCGAAGCCACCTCAGAAATATTCAAAGTACCACAATACACTACTAACATCAGTACAGTCTTGTGCAGAAGATAGCATGCTAAGAGCTACAGATGAGGCTGTTCAAGAAAATAACAACTGCACCGATCTTGCTGTAGCAATAGACGGGTCATGGCAACGTAGAGGATTCAAATCATTGAATGGTTTGGTCAGTGTTACCAGCTTTGATACTGGAAAGATCTTAGATGTAGCAGTTTTTTCTAAATACTGCCAGATTTGTGTTACTAAAAAACATGTAGGCCAAAATCATAACTGTACTAAGAACTATGAAGGTAGTTCTGGGGGTATGGAAGTTACTGGGGCCCTTGAAGTTTTTAGGAAATCAAAGACCCGCAATGTACGCTATACACGGTATCTTGGTGATGGTGATAGCAAGGGATTCCAAACTGTTCTGGATGATAAACCATATGGAGATGAGGTGACTCTTGAAAAGTTAGAATGTATCGGACATATTCAGAAAAGAATGGGTAGTCGATTGCGAGAACTGAAAAGAAAAATGAAGGGGAAAAACTACCAGATGGAAAAGTACTTGGTGGAAAGAATAGGTTGACGGACACAGAAATAGATAAGCTTCAAACTTACTATGGACTGGCAATTAGAAGAAGAGTAAGAAGTGTGCAAGAAATGAAATCAAATATTTGGGCAATTTTTTTTCATAAGCTGTCGACTAATGACGAACCGCAGCATGGGTTGTGCCCAAGGGGAGCTGATTCCTGGTGTGGGTACAATAAGGCTCAAGTTGAAGGGAAAACATATGAACACAAAAGTAGCCTTCCTTTAGAAGTAATGTTGGAGATCAAAGAGATTTTTAGGGCCCTTACAAACACGGAGCTGTTGAAAAAGTGTCTCCATGGGAGAACTCAAAACCCCAATGAGAGTTTTAATCATCTAGTGTGGACAAAAGTTCCTAAACAAGTCTTTGTAAGGCTTGATACTTTAAAACTAGGCATCTTTGATGCAGTTCTAAAATTTAATGATGGTCACTGTAGTCAATTAGCCATCTACAAAAAACTTGGACTTAGTTTGTGCGAAAAGTCAGTTAACGCTTTGCAACAAATGGACCACGTTAGACTCAAAAAAGCTGAGAAAGCTGCTACTGCAATGACTAAGGAAGCTAGGCAAATGAGAAGAAAGAAGAGACTAATGGTGGAAGAGAAGGAAGACATTGATGACCCTCAATATGGACCTGGACTTTTCTAAAGTAAGATTTACCATATACTCCTAATAAAATGTGATTTTCCGAAAGTTTACTTTTTTCTTTACAAAGGTACATTTTTCTCTGGAACTATTCAAGCTACAGGTTTCAAATTTTGTACACATAATCTATACGTAATTAGGGACATCTAGACCCATTTTTATGACTTTAACTTTATAGACTTCCTTGTACTATAATTTTCTTTTTTTTTAAACACGGTTTTTTAAGAGCTTTTTAAAAAAATTTTTTTTTAATAATAATATTTGACCTAAGTTTACAAAATTGGGTCAGATTATATAACAAGAGAGGTAAATGATATCTTATAAATTTTAAAGTTGTATGTCTTGTAGTTTCTGAGAAAAGTGTACCCTAAGTTGACTAAATTAACATTGGCGGGATAGGCCTTTCCCGCTTCCCTTGATACAATCTCTAAATTTGTACAATACAGCACAGAATCTTAAAATGTACTTCCAAATTAACCACGTATTTTCTTTTCTTAAATTACTACATCTTTCCAAAAAATTTGAATAACGTGAGAAACAGTTTCGTAGATGAGAAGGTTTATGGGGGAAATTCAAGTTTGTTTTAAACCATTCATCGCAATCTCTCTGGTTTGCACTTTTAAATAGTGCCTTACAAAAAGCTCCAATCATGTCATAAGGAGACAATAGTTTGTTTGAGTGAAGTAGCCACTGTCTTATGTCTTCGTTGTAGTATGTTTTCACGGAGTATTTGTCCAGTGGCTGCAACTTGTGTGATTAGTGCGGTGGTAGTGTTACATGGTTTCCTCTTCCTAATTCAATTACATAAACATTACAAACGTAGGTATAGTGTTCACCCAAGATTAGGAGAACTGGAGAGCCCTCAGATAGGTTCACTTTTTCAGACGTTTTCTCTGCTAAGGTGCGAAAAAGAAGCCCCACATGGTTTATGTAGAGGCAACGTATCTTTGTGACAACCCAAGCGCGACCCTTGCTTAAAAGGGTGATCAACGCCGTTTTCAATCACAAGCTGGAATTCCATTAGTCGTATGTCTCCTAGGCTAAACCCACACAACTTTGCTTCCATATGAAGTAAATAAGCAACCAGTTATTTTTCGAGCTAATCTCCTAGTATTGGCTTCCTTCCTAATTTAGAAAGAAACACATCAACCTTTTTCATAAGATCTCGCAATGTACAACAAGGTACGTTGAAAGTTGTAGATGGTTTTAGGGTGGCCATCTTTTTTCTTCAACAGCTCGGATTGCTTTTGCCATGTCCTCATCTACCCATCGATGTCTTTTATTTTTAGATACATAGTTGTTATTCTTTCTAGCCATTCTGAAACAAAATCAGCATAGATTAGACTCTTTGAAATTTTGGACGGCATTTAGACGAGTTTTAGTCGGAATTCTGACCAAAGCATGGTTAAAACTTTGCAGTTGTGTAGGACCTAGAACGAGAGGTTAAGGATTAAACTAAAATTGAATTTAAATAATAGAACGTACTTAACACGATAGTTTAACGGGTTTGCAGCTGATACTAAAACAGTACGAATAGAAAAATCGAGAACACATACCTGAAAAAGTTTTGAAACTGACGAAAATAAATTTTTGATTAATGCATTGTCACACGTTAGAGAGTGGAACTGAGGTTTCCACAAAACAACAACGTATTGGAGCGCTGTTTCATATTTTTCCGCATGGCTGCTGACTTACCAGTACGTCAAACCCTGGTAATCGGAATTTAGACCTTAGTCGAAATTTGTTCCATCTCCTCTAATATCCGATTAATTTTCATGAAATGTTAACATTTTTTAAATTTTGAGGTATGAGATGATATTAGTATTACATAAACACAAAAATATATTACCTAAATCTCTCAAAACAGCTCCGAAATCAGAGTTTTCGTAGACCAGAATCGAATTAATCGTTCAATGCTATTGTTAAAATCCTGAATACAAATATATTTTACTAAATCGATCCTAGAAAAAAAATACCCGTATAGTTTGTTGATAATTAAATCAATTTCAAATATTAAAGTCATGTGAGTTTTGAATTGTTTGTAAACCTTAAGTTGTATGTGTTTGTATATCTATCATGGGCGCCCATATGATATTTTCTAGGGGGGGGGGGCTAGACCGGGATATGGGGAATAATACGCACTGCTAAGGACGCACACGTGAGCTTGACACTGAACACTATGAGTACCGACACACAGTGTATTGCGTGCATCGCACGCCAACCCCCGTATTGGGAGTATTTTCAATACAAAATGCATTTCGTGCTTCGCACGCCAATTTTAAGCCTATGTGCTTCAAAATATTAATGATTATTACGGAAAAAGATTAAAAATTAAAAATAAAGTAATTTCTACTCATTTAGACTATAAAAATATAAAAAATAAAAGGTCATCTAATAGCATAGGAAATACGAAATTTGCGTAGCAGTGAACGTGTTAACGAGTAGCCTTCCCTCCTTCGGCAAAACTTTTAAAATTTGGAAAGCCAATTTGGCTGTTCAGGTGAAATATTAACCCACACAGCATTGAGCCGGTACCTTTACACCGTCAGTGAATACACAAAGACCTATAACACTCCTAGAGGCCGCACCAAGTAGTGATCCAGCAGCTCATGCTTTAACTCTTGTAAAAAATAAAGTAAGTATATGTAAAATCAAACATAAAACTTAAGACATATTTTAGTGCTAATCTCTTTAAAGAAAAATACCTTCTAAAATTAATAATATACATATTTTCCTTTCCCTGGGAACTAGGGGGGGAGGGGTGGCCCCCTCTGCCCATAGGTATGGGCGCCCATGAGATCTATGGTGAGAGGCTAAAACCAAACCTTTCTAAGCGTGGATTTACTCGAAAAAAGTCAATACATGTGTTTCCTTATAAAAAAACATTATTTTAGTATAAAACACACTCAAACTAGTATTTATATAAACAGTTAACAAATTAAAAGGTAAACGTGGTTAATTTTATTTTTAGGTGTTGGTAGCTCTACGACAATCGTCCAGTAGTTAATCTATATTGTCTTCAAAAATTTATGAAACCTTAATTTAAAAATATTTTTTTTCTAGCTGATATAACATGGGAAATAAAATAGAAAAACTATACATTTTTAATAATTCGATTTATGTTAATGTATATAAGAAAGTTACATATTTATTTAAATATTGTTTATGTATTACACGTACAGAAGTCACATTTTCAATGTATATTTCTTAAAACGAAAACAAAACTCGTGATATTTAGTTTCAATCAAAGTTTGGTATCCTTACAAGAAATAAAGTCTTTAATTTGAAAGCTAATTAGACCTTGTTAAAAGCCAATGATCCTTCTCTTGTTGAGCGGAAATTGTACAAAACTTTGTGAAATCACAGTTCAGAAGTCAGGAAAAGAGAAACGAACCCAGCAAAGTAAAAGCGTTTTCGTTGAAGCAAGAATAAATAGCCCCTTGAGCTCTGCGGGTATGCAATGCAAACAAGAAGAACGAGACGAGATTTCGTTTTTCTATCCCATAAATGAATTTCTGAACCTGACATTTTGGATAAATAACTTTACAAGGGTTTAATCTTTATTCTGAAATGTTCGTTTTCCTCTAATTTTTATATACTCGTGTATGTAGTTGCATTACTAACAGCTATATTATACTCGGTAGCAGACAGTGACGTATAAAATATACTCAAACTACTATTTATACTACAATTCACTTTTACTTATTATGTGTATAAACGTTAATTGAAATTTATTTCACTATCTATCACTTTAACTTTTCCTTAATCCGCTTTGATCGATTCCTAAAAGTACTTTATAGTTCGTTAGCATGAGTATCTTTATCGCCTATATATACTTTTATGAGGTGGGACTCCCATCGTAAGAGTATATTGGAACATTCATGAACATTTCAGAAGTCTCTGAACTTACGTTCTCTAACGTTCCAGAACAGGAAGTCCCTTCAATGGTTCAAACCCGTCTGACACATTCTAAAACAACCTCGAACCTTCTGGAAGATTCCATAACATTCTGAAACATTCTATCTGGAAATGTTTGGAATATTGTAGAATAGTCTGTAAGCTTCTAGAAAATTCAGGATGGCCAGTCTCGCCCACTTATTGCCAGCTACTTCAGCGACTTTCTATAAGAAGTCCATTAGTGCTATGCGTTCTTTTGACATCCATATCTCTGAACCCAACCCTTTTGCAGTTCCAAACCGAAACCTTGGGGGTTAATGGGAATGGGCTGCTATACCATATAACACCCATGGGGCTGAGGGGAGGTTGCAGAGTTATAGCGGTACGCATGGATAAACCGTATACATTTATTATATATATTGATTTTATACTGTAGACTACACGAAGTTAATTATGTTTATCACTATTTATTTCGTTATTAAAATCTTTATTTTTTAAAGTTAATTTTATTAATGAGAAACCTAAAAAATAATAAAATGTATTATTTATTTATTTGATTGATTTTACAAATCTTAAGAATACAGGCATATAAAATGTTATACTATTTAAGAATAGCATGATAAAAACAATTCACTAATTAAATATGCTTAACTTTTAGAGGTTAAGTTGGTATAAAGCCCGACCATGTTAACAACAATCCAAATATTTAAATAAATCAAAGTTACCAATAAACATCTGAAAATACAGTCGTCAAATGGTTGAAACAATATTACCGGTGTTAATTTCAGCCCTTTTGGATCGCGGTTGTCCATCGAGTCTATTGAAACCACTTTACACAGACAACACGTGTATCTAAGCAAATTAATTCCCCTCCTGCGTGTGGCTATGTTAGGACCTGAATACTAAGACTATCTGTGGGTCGATACCGCCATGCTTATTGACTATGATTAGTATTCAACCCGGGTCCTGATGACGTCACTCAGGGCCTAATTGTCCAACCGCTATGGTCGGACGGAGTCTCGTAACGAAATTGGCCACGAATATTTTACCCTAGCCTAGGATCAGCCACATGAGCCGTTAGAGGCTCTTTGCAAAATAGTAGGTTAAAAAGTATGTTGTAAACTTACAGTATGTAATTGTTTTTTAATTTGGCTTGAACGCAATCGAAAGAAACCCTGACACCCTAATATATAGACTTCTGATTTGAACTACTTTATCAAATTTAAATACAATTTTTCCTAATTTAACTAACTACTGTATATACATTAATCAAACGTGAACGGGGTTTAGTAACGTACTTGTAACAGTTAAACTAAAAGGTGAATTGCAGCTATCAATATAATATGCTCTTTTTTAACATAATTATACTTTAGGTTCACATAACTTGATATTTTTCAATGAAGTAATAACTTTAAAAAAAATTGGAGCTATAAACTGAACTAGGCTAGTCTGATTTGAGTGTCGTAACTTACCATCTTCAATATAATTTGTCGAATATTTTTCAAGTACAATTCAGATTACAATTTATTCTTAGACATTTTAGTTTATGAGTCGCGGCTCACAAGGCACGTTGTTCCGATGTGTAATGTGGATTGTGTTTTATTTAACTTATCTGCAAAATATTACACTTATAATATAATGACAATACATTAAAACTCATTATTGAATAAAAAACTGAATTTTTTCTCCAAATATTTATACGATGCTGTACTAACACGAACGGAAAAGATGACAAACATTTACGACGGTTAGTGTAAAGATTAAAATGTCAGTACTTTAAGAGAAAATAAATATATGTATTGATTCTTAAATAGAAAAGTATATGCTACTTGAGAAAACAGATTCTCTGCTACGTCTTACCTTTTGATTGTCAGCAGTCCGTTATTGAATAGCACTGGTTCGCTATGCGTTGTCAAACACTGACCTCTAATATATCTCGGAGTGGAACTCTTCGTACAATATTTTTCAAATAAAAACTATAGTATAGCTTTTAAGCACTTTTTGTAAACTGTGTTTTTACAGAACACTCAAATGTATATTCATCACTTGTATTGCATATTATTAAGTTATCCTTACGGTATCCTAAGCTTAAGAACGTCTATTATAAGAATGGCATGTCAAGTTACAGACATCATGCAAGTTTTACCTCTGAAGAAATAATTGATATTCCTCAGCTGCATCAATTCGCAGCACTCAGATATACAAGTAGTACTAATTCAGTCACAAGAATAGAGTCATTACGTTCAAACTTTGGAAAAGTTACTTTTTTGTATCGCATATCATTGAACGTTATTGAGAGTTTTCATTTTAACTGCATTAAATGTATTAAAAATGCTTTATTATGATTATTTTGAAATATGTTGGATAATACTCTTAGTAAAACCACTGTAATAATCACTTTTAATGATACTATTTGAAATAATTTTCGAGAAATATTCCACCAATTAGGTTTAGGATCAACTTGGGTTGTAAACCAAGAAATATTTGTAGGCCTACTAGTTTCTACTATAATTCGGTTACTTTTTGGTTTACAGAAAAGTAGAAACGTTATTTACTTTGTCGTATTTATCTCATTTATGTTTTGTCAAGTTCTAGACATATTTTACTTTAAACTGACATTTTGAAAATAATACAAATATAAAGTCTTTGTTTTTGTAGCACTTGTAAAACTTAACATAAATAATAATTAAATTTGAATCCAATTTTGTTTTACAAAAAGAAAACAAAAAAAATGGTTGATATACGGGAACTAAGCGTTTACAATCCTATATTCACGTACAATAATTCTTATTTTTTGATGTGTAGATTAAGCTCTTAAAGTATCTGCATGACTTTGTGAATCACCCTGAATGTTAACTTTTGTTTCGATTTAGATTGGTAGAAGTTGGTGCAGTAACGTTTGTGTTTTGTCTCTATTGTAAGCTATGTTTATCACAGTTAAATTTAAAATCGCCCTTGTCTAAAACGAATAGAAGATTAAAGGAAGTTATAAGTAGATAATGCTCCCCTCTACTTCTGATTGTTAAACAGCCTATTAATTTTAGTTCCGTTTCTACTTAACCTTATATTGCATATATACGGTAGTTATTTAAAGTATCAGTTGTATTGTAACATTTTAGTCTAATTCCCATACATTTTCTATTAAAAACTGCACGAAAACACGAGGCATTCATATTATTTTAAATAGCATTCAATGTAGTGGATACAAAAAGATAAGCAAACAGCGCAGTACAATTTTAAGTCAGGTGCTCCTTCAACTATTTTTACTAATTATCTAAAAGTAACTACCAATGTACTTTTATAGATACAAATATATTTGTGTATTTATCGTTGTTTATTGGTTTATTGGATGTAGTGATTTGTATTAATATTTCAGACTAATAAAAGGTAAACAACTATGTTTTATTTTAATCATAAGTGTATTCTTTTCGGGTGTTAAGTCATGAAAAGTTGATCTATTCTCTGAACATGAAATAGATTCTTTGTCTTATGTACATTAGAATTGGGCTAAAGTCGTCTATACATTGCAATATCTCAATAAGGCTGTGACTAAGAATAAGTATAGTGTATTTATTTTATGAATATAAATAAAATAAAGAGATAAAACTAACATTTCTCTAAATATGACTATTATTATAATGATCCGGTATAACTAAGTTTAAAATGTTTACAAGGAAACTTTTGCTTGCTGTAACGAGTTCATTTTTGTAGAAAACATCTCAATTAAATTATTATTTATTTACTTGCATTAAAATTTACAAGGAAATAAAACGTAAAAATATGTAAGTACAATTAAGTTGAAAAGTAGTCTAGAGAAAGTTTAATTATAGTTTTTTAAACTAAGTTACTTTAAACTAGCACAGTTATAAAACCGGTTCATTTTGAATTATAATTGGAATATTTCTTAGATATTTAGAGCAAAGGAGAAATATTTAATTGAATGATTAAACGTCAATAAAGAGAGAGAGAGGGGGGGCAGGCGGAGAACGAGACTGAGAACTAATTACTTATTTTATATATACGTAAATAACTGCTTCAGCTAAATATTTTTACGCGATTTAAATTTGATTTTGACTTATATAGATATTCTAAAGAAAATAATATCTAATAATATACAAATTGTAAATAATCTAAAAAAAAACAAGTAATCTCTCTTTCACATTTGATTTATCTATTGGTAAGTAAGACCAGTGTAACATTACGAGCTGTTATAACTATTACAAGTACCATGTTTGTATAAACGCAAACACTTTTACTGTTAAAGGTTAGAATTAGAATTGCCTTTATTCATTGTGGGGCGAGGTTAGGACTGTCTAGACCTCTCTTCCACCTAACCCCGTTGTACATAATTAATTACATTACATAGCCTGCATAAAAATTGTACAGTAATAGTAAAACAACAACATAATAAGAACATTAATAACAGAAAATTAAATTAGAAATTAATATTATAAAATTAAACTAAAATACACTGAACAATTTTAAAAATAAAAAAATAAAAAACAAACTAATAGAAACTGGTAATTAAATGAACAGTTAGCATAACTTATAGGTACTTTGAAACGCAAATGATCAATTATTCAAAATTATATACATCCATAAACATTCATTTACAAAACACAAAAGCACATTCATACATAATACATATAAAACAGACTTCACAAAACAAGATAAGCAACATTATATTTCTAAATAAAATAAAATGCATAATTTTATTATCCTACTTATTAGTAGGCTACTCATTGATACAAGAGTATTGAAAACAGAAAAACTAATAATTCCATCACACCACAAGGCAAGGGCACTTGATCCATTTGACTTATCAAGAAAGTTTTAAGCAATCTTGAAAACGCTGGACACGACTGTCAACAGATTTAATAGCTTTTGGAAGTAAGTTCCACAAGCGGCATGCGGACACAGTGAAGGATTTATTATACATGACGGTTCTATGTAGTGGTATAACAAGCAAAGTGGAACCTCTTCTAGTACTCTTTGCACTGATATCGGAGGTAAAAACAAACCTTCCAGCCAAATAACTAGACACTCCAGTCCATAGTACAGAGTGCAGAGTAATTAAAATATAAAAATATTGCAAATTATTAAGTTTTAAGACACCAAGTTCTTTATAATAAGGAGTTAAATTAACATCGCGTTTTTAACTAAAAATAAATTGTATGCAGTAATTCTGTGCCCTTTGCAATTTGTTGGCCAGAACTACAAACATGTCATTGACTACGGTGTCACAGTAAGAGAAGTAAGGAAATATTAAGCGGAATACTTTACTAGGAATACTTTAGTTTTTTAGCGGTAGCCTAAGTAGTCTTGCATTTTTTCCAAGGAGTGCATCCCCCCTATTACACGTCTCTGTCACATAATCACTCCAAGTCATTCTACTGTCAATAGTCGGTCCCAAGTTTTTCACTTTATCATAGTAGTCCAAAAAGTCATAGTCAAACTGAATTCTAGGAAACGTCATCAAGTCTGTTTTATTGACCGAGAGAAGCGAGGTCTCCGTTTTAACTCCACCGTTCGGCATTTCGTCTGTGTGTCTGTCTCACGATTACGGCCAAACGCCTTGACCGATTTTAATGATTTTTTTGCATGAATGTTCCTTATTCCTAGGCCGAGCCATGTATATATAAGGTTTTTTCCATTTTCCATTTTTAACTCCTTAAATAAAATAAAAATGGCGGCCGCAACGTTTCTCTCAGTGTAAGCTTTTTTCCAAAGCCAGTTTGTGGCTTAACCGTAAATCGAATTTAAAAACTAATGAAATTTTGCCAACAGCAAATTTGATTTTCAACAAAATTTTATCCTTGATTTTTTCCGTATCTCTAACGGTAAGCTCACAAAATGGCCGTAAACTTCAAATTTGTGAAAAACCGTCCAAGTTTTTGTATTTCAACCATGTTTTTATACGTTTAGTCTAAATCAATTCAAAAGTTTTGCATAGCTTTTTTCTAGATAAAGGTTCAAAGAATTCATATATGCCAGTAAAAAAATGATTGAAGTAAAATTAACAAAGTATTAAAATTAAAGAAACATGTATTAGTTTTTAGCATGTTCAGTAACAAAAGGAAAAAGTTCAACTTTAGGCCTACATAAAAAGTAGTAAAAATTATTGTAAAACGTAGTAACTAGTAGTTCTGTGAACAGTAGACCTCGCTCGTTGAAATAACAAATGTGGTTTTGAGCTTAGGTTAAAAATAGTGTGCCAGTAAGGAAGTAAGCACAAGGTTTAGCCAGTGAAACATTATTTTACAATTCCCGTGATTCCGATATTTCTAGTTCTCGTTTTTATTTCTTTTCTTGAGCTTCAACTGCTAAAGATGTTTTTTAGAGGCATTGTGTTTTATTTAGGTTAATAATGCGTAAGATAGCTAAAAATATCACGTTATAGAGGGACAACTTACAATTAAATATTTACATACTTAAATAACTCAAACTTAACAATGTATCATAAGTTAACTTAAGTTCCATATCATATTCCAATATTAGAAATAATGAAAACAAACGATGTTAAAAAGTCGTGATAGTAATCTCAACCCATGTACCAACACTTCCCACGGTGTCCTACGGACATTTTTTGTATGTCCTTTATCGCAGCGAGGTTTCATTTTTTTCATCTCATTTTGTAATTCAAGTAAAGCTAAGTCAAATACTTTTATGAAATTTACAATGATAATTTACAGGTATACAGTTCAATTCTTTGATTTATCCTCTACACTTTCTTATAATAATATGTCATTTTTGGGCAAATGATTATTCCTAAATTACTATTCAAAACAGGCCTAGTTTTGTTAGCAGTCTTGTAGTAGGAACATAAAAACTGGTGTTTCCAAAATAAGAAATTTGAAATTGTTAAATATTTGTACACAATTCTATTTAGAACTAAATTTCGAACTTTTTTACATTTATGACAAAAGATACAATAATTTTTACTACTTTTTAAGTAGGCCTAAAGTTAAACATTTTCCTTTCGTTACTGAACGTGATTGTTTCTTGAGCTAATAACTTTCTTAATTTTACTTCAATCATTTTTTACTGGCATATATGTATTCTTTAAACCTTTATCTACAAAAAAGCTATGGAACAATTTTGAATTGGTTTAGAATAAACGTATAAAAACATGGTTGAAATACAAAAAAAAAAAACTGGACGATTTTTAACAAATTCGAAGTTTACGGCCATTTTGTCAGCTTACCGTTAGAGATACGGAAAATAATCAAGAATATAATTAATTTTGTTTAAAATTTAATTTGCTACTAGCAAAATGTTATTAGTTTTTAAATTCGACTTACGGTTAAGCCACAAACTGGCTTTGGAAAAAAGCTTACACTGAGAGAAACGGTCCGGCCGCCATTTTAATTTTATTTAAGGGGTTAAAAATGAAAAATAGAAAAAAACCGTATATATACATGGCTCGGACTAGGAATAAGGAACATTCATGCAAAAAATCATCAAAATCGGCCAAGGCGTTTGGCCGTAATCGTGAGACAGACATACAGACACACAGACGAAATGCCGAACGGTCGAGTTAAAACGGAGACCTCGCTCGGTCAAAAAGTATTAAAAACGTTTCGTAATTTAGTTCTAAATAGAATTATATGAAAATATTTATCAATTTCAAATTTCTTATTTTGAAAACACGAGTTTTTATGTCCCTACTACAAGACTACTAACAAAAGGCCTGTTTTGATTAGTAATTTAGGACTATATCCTTTGCAAAAAATGGTATATAATAACAAGAAAGTGTAGGGGATAAGAAAGTGTAGAGATAATCAAAGATTAAACTGAATTCTTGTAAATTTCATAAAAGTATTTTACTTAGCTTTATTTGAATTACAAAATGAGATGAAACAAATTAAACATTTCGGCGATAAAGGACATACAAAAAATGACCGTTGGACACCGTGGGAAGTGTTGGTACATGGGTTGAGAATAAAGTTGAGATCACTATCAGGACGTTTTAACATCATTTGTTTTCATTATTTGAGTCGCCCAGTACCAAAGTGTCCCTTGTCCAATTTTTTTCGAAATTGAGATTTTTAGTCTCTGTGATACCCAGAATGAAACTGTATTGAAAAATCCAAGTCTTCAGTTCCAAAACGTCCCTTTTGTAGGTTAAAATACAAATTAAAACTTAGCCCCAGTTACAAAGTGTCTCTTGTCCTAGAAATCTAATCCAATATGGCGTCATATTTCATTTCCAGAATCAAAATGTCCTTTCTTTCAAGTTGTCTGCATAATCTCAAGCCTAGTCCAATTCCAAATTGTCTCTTGACCAAAACATGTGTTTTCTCTGGGAAAACCAATCAAAATAATATTATTACACGATGTTATTGTAAATGTGAACGACTCATTTTGTAGTGGCAACCCTGTTGAACAGCTGACTATGAAAACCTTGATCGTTCAACGGCTAGTTTATGACATTCAGTGACTGAAACCTAACCTTGTTTACAGGTGTTTACTGTTTAGTCCCTTTGACACTTTAGATAGTTTGTTTTCGGTTATTATAAGTGTGAAATAGTTTGTTTTCGAATATTATAAGTATTATTAATGTTACACAACTTTTAATGTACTTCTGGTACCTTTTATCGTAAGCAAGACCTAAGTGAAAATGTAAACAGAAGAGCAAGAAGTCAGCCTGTGTGGGAAGATAGAACCTTCACCCATAGGAAAAGGTAGTAAAAGAACTAGAAATCCAGACAAATGGGCCAAAAATGTAAAAAAGCAAAAGCTTTATTCATCCAAATCATTGCCTAAGAAGCCTAATTGTAGCCATAAAGCTGAAATCTTTAAATGTAATACTTTAGGTATGCAAGACATTCGTAAGTTTCACCAAGGTTTTTATGCTGTTAAAGAAAAATCATACCAAGATAACTTTATTTTAAAAAATAGTGACAGTGAGAAACCGAAACGGGTGAGAGCTAGGGAAGAAAGAAAACAGGAAAATGAGGTTTGGAATAGATATTTCATCCAGTCGCTACTGGAGGTAGAGTCCAAATTAATTATTTAATTAATTAATACACAAATCACGAAACAAAATGTCTCTTGTCCTAAGAAAGATGGCGTCATTAAATTCCAAAACGTCTCTTGTCCATGTTACTGTTACAAAGTGTCCTTTTTCCAATAGTTTTTACCTTTTTAAAAAGGTATTCTTCATTTTTATTGCTGTTAAGACTTTTAAAATGGCTCATTTATCACTAATTTATAAGTGATAAAAGTCTGAAATAGATTAATTCAGATTTTCATTATTAATATGAATTTCTCAATTTTCCAACAATTGACTTTTGTGGACAAGGGGCACTTTGGAATTAGGCAACTCATTTCTAATATTGGAATATTATATGGAAGTTATGGAACTGTAAATACATTGTTAAGTTTTAGTTATTTAAGTATGTAAATATTTAATTATATGTTTTCCCTCTATAACTTGATATTTTTAGCTATCTTACGCATTATTAACCTAAATAAAACACAATACCTCTAAAAGAAAATCTTTAGCAGTTAAAGCTCAAGAAAAGAAAAAAAACGAGAACTAGAAATCCCGGAATCGCGAGAATTGTAAAATAATGTTTGGCTGGCTAAACCTAGTGCTTACTTCCTTACTGGCACACTATTTTTAACCTAAGCTCAAAACCACATTTTTTATTTTAACGAGCGAGGTCTACTGTTCACAGAACTACTAGTTAAGTAGTCGAGAATATCCTGAAATTATAGGTTTTGTCTTAGTTCTGTTGATTAAAAGTCCATTTTTCTTAGTACACAGGATAATATTTTAAAGATCATAATTCATATTCTCCACCGCTCTGTCGACATCACCAATTTTAAAGTGCAAATATATTTGAAAATCGTCAGCGTATAGATGAAATTTGCAGTATTTTAGAACAGAAGGAATATCATTAATGTATAAATTAAACAGAAAAGGCCCTAAGACTGAGACCTATCGAACTCCTGTACAGACATCCTTCTAACCTGACCTATCATTACCAAGAGGAACGCAATAGGAACGCACTGATTTCTTCCAGAAAGATAAGACTGTACTCATGCAATGCACACAGGTGACAATCCTATATTATTTCTAAATTTAACAACAAGTTTAGCAATGAATGATTGACGCAATCAAAAGCTTTAGAAAAATCTAGGCGATCCATTGCTGACCTATCATCATCCGTTACCCGAAGCAGAGCTGTGGTAGTACTGTTGCCAGTTCGAAAACCAGATTGTAGTGGAGTTAGTGTTAGTACTATGTTATTTGATTCTAGGTATTTAGTCAATTGTTGTTGCACTATACGTTCCAAACATTTAGATAAAGCTGGCAATATACTTATAGGTCTAAAATCGGAGGGACATATTTTACCAATAGGGCGGACTAGAGCGGACTTCCAGATAAACACTGACTTGTTGTTAAAGATAAATTAAACAGATTAGTAATAATAGGCAACGTAGAACAACTAGTTCCTTTAATAAAACTAATAGGAATACAATCCACACTACAGCATTCGAACTAAGTCTACGAATAGCGTTAATCACATCGGTTTCTGAGATTGGAGAGAAATTGAAAACTCTATTTGAAACACTATGGTGGTCTTGCGAGGCCAATATGAAATTATTTATAGCAACATTATCTGTATCAAGAGCAGTTACGAAATAATTATTTAAATCTTCAATTGGCACGTTTATTGGATAATGACATCGTACTTTTTTCCTATACCTAATTCTTTAGCATCACGCCATAAAGCAGCAGAGGATTTGTTTTTGTTAAAAAGCAGGAGAATACATAATTTTAGAATTTCTTAGTTGCTGTTTTACTTTATTTATAAGATTACGATATTGCTTAATGTCGTTATCATTTTTAGTTTTCCTTGCTTTACGATACGCAGGATCATGCTGATTCATTAGAAGTCAAATAACATTTTGAAATCCATTGAGCTGGACGCTTAGTTATACGTTTAGTTACAATTGGGGCATGTTTATCGTAAATATCCAATAACATATTGTTAAATTCTGTAACTATTTCGTTAAAATTATTGGAGTTATTTATTGTATTCCAAGGCTTAGGGACAACATCGGCCAAGAAATCATCGTAGATAATGCTTTTAAAATCTCTATAAGAAATTAATTTAGGTGGTGACTTGGCAACTTTTATATCGTATACATTGTATACTATATCATGTGAGGAGATGTACAGCATGTGATAAGTTCTGCCACGATATCCAGGAGTGTTGCTTTGAACGGTAATATATGCATATTACAAGTAAAGAACATATTTGTCAAAAATATAGAGTCAAATGTCTTGGGTCCCGGTATATCAGTATTAAAGTCGCCCACATGCAACAAAGACAAGTGTGTATATGGTCACGAGATTTAACAAAATGGTTTTAAATTCCGCCAAAAAGCCAATTTTATGTGGTCTATAGCACAACCCTATGTGGATTTTAGCACCAGTCAACTTAAATTCAACAAACATGAATTCTGGCCTGGCTAAATTTTGTTGATCAGAGCAATAAAGAAGCCATGATTGTTGACTTGATAAAGATTGCCACTCCTCCACCGTTTCTACTAATACGATCTTTCCGAAAAAGAGTATACCCACATAATGAAACAGTAGCTGAAATAACTTTTGGTTTGATCCAAGATTCAGAGATAAGTATTGCATCCAAATTTAGATACTGAAATATTTCCCGAAATTCGTCAATATGGCCTCTTAGAGACTGAGCATTGACATGAGCAATTTTGACTATTTTAGAATATGTGGCAATCTGTAGAGAAATAGTCCGATGGACATTATGTTTCACAACAGTCGGTCCAGTAACACTATTGTCATTCATGAGAACCAGAAATACAGTAAAACCTCATTAATTCGGACTAATTGGAGCTCTAAGTCGTCCGGATAGTTGAAAGTTCGGATTAAATGAAATAACCTTAATATGAACAAAGGTGCATAATGAAACACCCATATAGAAAACGAACATGTATTTTGAGTTTAGTTGTATGTACAGACAATAAGTTAATTCATAAAACATGTAGGCAAAATATATTACACAGTGAATATGAAAGGTCCATTCTGTGTACTACTAGTTTAGAATGGCTTATTCCAAATTTAGCTGAATGTAATCTTTATAACCTGCAGTCAACTGACTGTCCGGATTAAGCTAAGTCCGTCATAATGAGGTCCGGATTAATGAGGTTTTACTGTATACCTTAAATCAGCATCCTCACCCTGACATGTGACAGAACAATATACAAAGTAAAATCTCACACTCATTCACAACCATACCTAAAACAATAACAAAATACACTGATACCTAAAACAAGGTTACACTTATTTTAAAATTCATACTCTATAAATAAACAAACTTAAAAATTTTAAAGAATTTTTGAAATTATAACTATACAATATACATCAAACTTCGTAACAATCGCCAACGGAAACAGTCTATAACAGCTTTTCTATTTTTGCTAGTGTTACCAACTGTACACAAAGTGCGTAGAAAACATACTGTTTTGAAAAAAATGTGAGAGGTTTTTAATTATAGATATAATAACATTTTTACATATATTTATAGTATCTAAAATATACACACAATATTAGCCTACAAGACTGAAAATATATTTAAATATGTTTAAGTTAAATGATTAATATTTTAATAACTAAAGATTTGTTTGATTTTCAATTTTTACAATTTTGATAAACATTTTTAATGAACGGCCCATAGAAAGGATAATAGCATGAGCAGCGCTTTATGTTTCCGCTTTAGGCGGACATCCGACATTAGTATGCACGCTACAAATATACGATCGTGTCTGCAAAGTACTGACGTTTGTACTACTTATATTATATATTATCTAGTAGATGAATTAGAGTTTTGCAATAAAATTGTGTTTCTTTCAAAGGTCTAGTTTTTATACTACATTAAGTTTATTTGTTTATTTGGAAACTTCTGTTATTTTCAGTGTGTTTTAGTTAAACGCAAAATACATTGTTTCTGACAGTTAAACTAATGAAGATTGGAGAGGAGCATAGCGCAACTTAAACCAAACACCGGCAACTAGGCTCGAATCTGAGCATGTTTGTTGGAGGTTTCAATTCTACTGTAACAAACTGAACCACCGAGTGAACTACTGCTCCCGTTTGATCTCCTTGTTTTAGTTATTGTTTAATAGTAATTGATGGAGTAATGTGTCACACTTAATAAACAAACTACACGTTCTATTTAAACCTTAACTTTTAAATATTTGTTCAAACAGTCGTCTTATATTTCTCAAAAACAAGCTTCATTGGCTTGTACAATGCCTTGAAGCATGTGTGTTTCTACTTTAGCTGTCAGCGTAACTTTATTCGGACGGATTGTGCGTATTAACACGTCTGTCACGATTAATTAGGAGCGAAGAATGTTTACATCTGTGATTCGGTTTTATAAATAACAACGTGAGGAATCTGTGCTCGTTAAAAAACGTGTTTAAAAGATTCTTTGATTTGTGACAACAATGCCTCCGCTTGGCCCGCAGCGAGAAAGGTGCCATTTCTCTTCCTAGACGCCATTCTTTGCTCTGCTTTCATCGAGGCTTTTAATCACACTGTTGGTTCTCCTCTATCTGTCTAAACAGATTAAATTAATAGTTATGTATTTTGTCATTGACAACTAGTGTGGCTAAGATTAGAAGGCAAAATAGTTTTAAAACAAATAATAACGCTTCGAATATTGACATCAACTTATGATGATTGTATCAGTTATTTATTTTATGCGAAACATTTTTACCGTACACGTAACGTTTTTACCGTTCGTAGCGGGTGTTCTTAGCGAATGTTCGTATCGGGTGTTCGTATCGTGTGTTCTTAGCGAATGTTCATATCGGGTGTTCATATCGTGTGTTTGTAGCGAATGTTCGTATCGTGTGTTCGAATTGGGTGTTCGTAGCGGATGTTCGTAAAGGATGTTCGAACTATAGCAGTGCTTCTTCAAGCAAGTTTAAATCAAATGACGTACCATTACCATTCAACCGTTTAAATACTTTCTTGATCACATATTTAGATACCCTGGTTTTTGTTAAGATAAAATCAAAAAGTCTTCCCAACTAGAACTTTGTATACGTAATGTAGAAATTGATACTGAATTAATTCGTATCAATGGTAATTACAGTCTGACCAAACTTGTAATGTAAATATAAATGAAGGTAATATATGCGTGAATATACAGTACCTAACATAATTTATGTAAAACTACTAGTTATATCTTGAACAAAGTTACATACAAATTATGGAAAAAAAAAACATTGTTTACATACTTATAACTACTAGTAAAAAAAAGCCTTCCGAGGTCGGATGTTTCAAATGGGACAGTAAAAAATAATGACAAAATTTGGTTTTATTTCAAACTAACTGTACGAAAATTGACTCTTCAAATCTTCAGAAATATGTATAAATATGGGTTTAACCTAAAAAAAACCCCAAAAGTGCCCTTATAAAAAATATAGACCGATTAAAAAAATTACATTGAATTATTTTCGTATAATAATGACAATATTTTGTTTCATTTAAAACAAACAGCACGTAAATCGGCCCGGTAGATAGATCTTCAGAAATCGGGTAGTCAATTGGTCCACCAAACGTTAAGGCAATGCTGAATTATTTTGTAAGATTTACACGTAACTATATAAAACTATTATGAGATTATTTTAAAATACAACAAGACCATCAAAATGCAATAATACAAATATAAATAAAGTAGGAAAATTTCAAAACATTGAAAAAAGTTCTCGGAAGAAATGTTTAATCGTCGCTTCTAATTTTGTACGAGTTTTCGTAACAGATTATGTAACAGTCACTGTCATAAGAAAGTGGTACAGTAAATCGCATAATTAAAATTCACGTAAACATTATGTAATTTCAATTGGTAATGGTGTTTCATAACAATAAAGAAAAATAGATGAAATTTTTTTTTTAAATAAGTTGTTCAAATCAAAACCTTAGTTATATTAAGACATTAATATACAAATAGTTTTAAATCAAATGTTGTTTTATGAAAATGTTGTGTATTACTTAAAATATAAAATATAAATAGTAAACTTGGTAATTAATATCAGAAATGTTGTGATTAATAGTGAATATAGTCCACTCGGTAGAAAACAATCAACTGTAGAGTACTGATCACTCGCTTTAGAAAACAATTTTCTACTAAAGTATTTGCAATGTTCCATATTCTACTTGCAAACTAAGTTTACCAGACCAATAAATAAAAAGTCCCTTGCTGTCTCTTTTAATGTACTGAAATGTCAATACCATGTACTACGTATAACTTTAACTGTGGAAAATATTCATTTTTATTTTTTAAACCTCGAAAGTATTATGCACAAAATATATGTTGGAATAAATGTATAACTTACTGGAAGCTGTTTTAACGATCGATTTGTCTTACTTTGTCACGCTATCGTTTTAAACAAATGTAAACAGTTTTGAAATAACTGTATGCTCAGTTGTATACATCTAGAATTGCTGATATCATTTTATTTTCATAGAAAGTATAGTAGCAGGGTCTATTATTGGTCAAAATTAATACAGTAGTTCCAGAGTTTAATACTATTCTTACTGCACGAGTAGACAAATATTTCACACAGTTTCCGCTTTTCCCTAAAATTGTTGGCAACAGCCTGTGATAATGCTTTCAGCGATAAAATTATTGCAACTTGTAAGAGGTATTATAGTATATTGAAAGTCAAACTTTTAAGAAATTGATGGAACTGTTTACGATTTATAAATCTATTAAACATTCCAGATGTTTCGACAAATTTATAAACTAATTTTCAGCAAATACTTGTATTTCAGCAGACAATTTTTTACATAATTCCCGTTTATAGAGTGCATATCTTCAAATGAAACATCGGAACCCTAGTAGGAACCTTCTTGTTTATCTGTCATTTTCCAGGACGAATAGATGCATTACAATTAAATTAAAAATAATTAAAAATTGCTAACCAGCATATATTACAATAATCGAAACTTTAAAATATTATAGGCGTCATTTTGGAGTTGTTAAAATTTTAAATCAAAAATAAGATTTTATGATACGGTCGTGAAGGGGTTTTAAGATTATCTTAACACTTACTTAAAGTATTTTTTTTTTTTTTGTTAAATTGGTAAAATAATTTCTCTTTTATTCTGAAAATATTACAGGTAAAATTTGTAAGTAAAACCCCTTTTTTGTTACAGAAACACTATAGAATACAAAAAGAATGTATGAAAAATATGACTCTTATTAATGCTGTAGGCCTACCGTGTTTGAAAATACATCTCCTTTGTCTTTTCCTCAGCACCAATATATTTCCGATATGGTTATTGTTATTGGCTTGATGGTTAGTTTAGTATTTGACGTGTTGATAAGTTGTTATTGAAAATATATTTGATGTAAAACGTCCAAGACGACATAGATCTTTTGGATTGCTAGACTAACTCTCACTTTTCCAGATTGTTGACATGAACACCTATTTATATAACTATTCGAAATATTGTCAAATAAAAATTGCCTCATTTTCTGATCATGTTCAGTGACAATAGTATGTCATGTTTGTTTTTTTCGATAGTTGGCACTAATGGTTTTGTAAAAATACATCCCGGGATAAAATTATAATAATAAATAAACAATTAAAATTAATGAACACGCAGGCGCAGCTAGTCGTAAATAAGGCTAATCTCATCTGAATGGTCTCCTAATGGTCTCTTTGCTACACTTGAAATCTTGTTTTGGATGTGGGTTCTTTGATATAACACTTATTACAACTTATGATATAGCTTGTTGTCGGAATTTATATCTTACAGTAATTATAAATTGTTTTTTATCTCAGGATGTCACCATTATAAGTAGAATTAATATCTTCAATTACGTGTAGTAAAATTTAGTGTAAATTACTAAAAATGAAATACAAAATTACACCATTTGCAAAATTACAAACTTGTAAAGCGTTATAACATAAGTGAGCCTTTAGTACCTTAATAGCCACAGGAATTGTTACTCGGAAACAATGTAATGGCTTGTTACACGTTATATAGAGTCATTTGAATAATTATTCAATGCACATTATGCACTATGATTCGTATACTGTTAAGACTCGAATGTAATCTTTAGTACACTAAAATTTAAATAAAACCCTTAGCTAATCTGTAAAACGACTTTTAGTGAAATATAGTTTCGTGTACTATGTGCATGTTAGAAAATTACCTGTAATAGTGTGCCTTTATCGTGATTGGATGTAGGTTATACATTAAAATTACATTTAGTAATTATATGTAACTCACCCGTATTCGTCAAAAAAACAGAGCGTTTGAAGAGCGTTGATTTATTGCATGCATCTGTTACTATACAATTTATGTATTCCACAAAACTTCATTCTAAAAAGGTTTTTATTTATGTATTTTGCTAAAACTGTTAAATTTTGTGCTTTCTCTACTTGAACAAATATTAGAGTAATTTTGTAAATTAGGTGGGTATTTAAGTTGTAATAGAGCTAAATGTTTATATTATAAATAAATCAAACCATGGTGAATTTGACTCGTGCGCCAAGAATTTCGTGATGTCACCAGTTCCGAAAGTTTTACCAAAATGATAATAATAATGTGACCAACAACAATAACCGTGGTTGGAATAATTTTATATTTACAGAGGAGATCAGTGATGTATATTATATGGCTCCCACATATATGGTACATGAATGAAAACCCTTTCTACAAAACCTTAGTGCCGTTATAGTTTTTCTGTAAATTACAACCAGTTTTAAAATATTTAGCTGCATTACCTTCGGAAACAGAAGAGGAATTATGATTTGAGAAACATTTTGGAGAATATATTAGAAACTGCGTGTAATAATAAATTTTCCTTTTAAATAACACACTATGACACAAACAATTGAGCTTTATTGTAATAGTTCATTTTTCTAATTTAACGCATGGAACTCAAACAAATATAAATATGTGAAAGAACGGGGTGTTGCATTGTTTTTAGAAAAAAATTGGTTTAAAATTTAGTATCAAGTCATTGTCTTCTAATTAAACAAATTTAGTTATTGATGCTTTTAGATTCGATTGAAATACTGTCTCTAAAAATTAAAAATAATTTATGTATCCTACAAAAGTATTCCAATTTGAAATTTCTATATAGCTTGGTACTTTCGGTATTATGTGAACTTTTGAAGTTGAATTTATTAAAAAGGAGAGTTATTTAGTACATTTATTATTGTCTACACACATGTTCACGTTTATGTGCATGTATTTGAAGGTTGAACAGGATATACGGTCGGAATATATAATCTCTCACAACGAATAGTGACAGAGTCATAACCTATAAATATACAACAAGTCAATATTAGGACGTCGGTATTGCTAAATCTGTGGTAGATGGAGAATATATAACGACACGTCAATACACGAATAGTATACATGCCATTCGTATATCTTTACCTGCAATGAATGTCCAATCGTTTTAACCATATTGCAGGCATGTAGGAGATAATAAAATCTGATCATTTAAGATCTAAAAAATATTATAATTATTAAAAGGTAGTTATAATTACACTTTTTCTGCAAAATATTGAAACAATCTTACGTAGATTCATAATAAAATAATACAAGTTATTCTGATGTAACGCGTAATTCTAGAGTTCTACTGTACCGATGTTAATAATTTTGGTTTTGTTGGTAGAGTCTTCTTGATTGTATTCTACAAACATACCCAAATAGAATATTTCCACGAAGGTTGCATCGAAAATTATAATTAAAATTGTTTAACTAAAATATAACACCATTTTATTGTCATGTTTGTATTTATTACCATAGCAACCAGTAGTACACAGTAAAAAATATAGGTCACACCATCTTAAATAACTTAATTTTAGAGAAACTTATTATAAATTAGTGGTTGACCTAAAATGTGTTTAAATAATGCACTTAATTCCACTAAGGGACCTTTAACTACGTTAGGTTGGTTTTACAGTAATACAATTATAAAACTCCATTGTCCTAGGATATTTAACCATTTTGAAACTGATATGCCAAATGATTTATCGACATTTTCCTCCAAATATAAATTTCCCAAATTAATTTTCTTTTAAAATTAATAAACTTAAACATACAGTTGTATTATTTGTAAAGTAATTAAGTCGGCCTTTTTATTTTATGATTAACACAGTATACTTGAAGTTAGGTCTTCACTGATAATAAAATATACTCAACGAATTTAAATAACATTCTCTGTTTGGTAGTGATAATATATTATTAAATGCGCTTAAATTAATTGAATAGATTTCAGTTTAGATACAATCTCTAAAATTACTTCAGTAAAACAAGCCTGCTAATCGTTTGAAGTGTCTAATTTTTACACACAACTAACATAAGCTACATTTAGTGGTTGAAATGTTAAGTATAAACCAAACTTATTGCTACATTTATTTTATTAAGTCCGTTTTCACTTAGTTTTTGATTAATATTTGGTGTCAAAAAGTTTAATAACAAAATAAATGGTATTAACTGTAATAGTTTCTTTTATTAAAAAGTGAAAGAATTAACAATATTTCTTTATTACAATCAAATTAATAAAATTTATTTGTATATAAGTAAATAAAACGATATAAATAAATCCACCAACCATAACTAACAAAGTTTTCATTGCAGGTTAAATTACAACCATAGTTTATACTTGAAGCAGTTTGAATTTATAATCCTGTTAAAATATGCCCCGCTTTGACAACGCCATCTATCGTACTCATGCAAAACTACTCATGCTTAATTATGCTGATGAAGTTGCAACAGCTCGTTTATTATGCTCCATCTTAACAGTTTACAGCAGTTTAGCTAATTGACCTAAACTGTTTTGTCAGCCATTGTTTCATATAAATTCAATGCAAATTACTTCCACATATCGAAACACTTCACTTCTGAAACGGTAATTCTATGCTTTTAATTAGTGGGATATGTTAATCAGTAGCAAAGCGAGGGTGAATATTAATAAACTATTCTTCCGGTTTATGCAGTGTTTTGGAAATTACTTATTTACGAGTGGTAAATCACATTAAACGCTTCTACTGTTAAACGCTTGTAATGAAGGCTACGTTACAGTACTATACGATGATTGTATAGTACACACGATGAATTGTTTTAGATTCCACAACTATAGATCCGATTGATCTGATTGTTACATGGGATGTTTTAGTCAATTATCCAACACTGTACTATGTTGATCGGAACCTACAAGTGGATTGATGTCGCATTAACTGAGGACACCTACTTCAATAGTTGGTTTAAAACTGAATATATAATATGTTGGCTCGATCTACAGTTTGACTGGTATTCATAACTGTATTTAAAATCCAAACCACTCTAACTGAGCTTATTATATAATAAAATAATAATAATTAAAAAATAAATAATACAATAACCACGTCTTTTCTTTTGAAAGATCCTCCGTGTTTGATCGGTAAGCAACTATTTAATGTCAATTGCCTTGACTTTCACCAGCGAAATTTGTTCCGTTGTTGCGACTCATCGTTAAACTCACTAGCAACGATGAGACCAAACAATAATTTTCATAATGCTGCAAACCAACATGCCTGCTTGAGTGAAATGGTTAACATATTTGACATTATACTTGGACAATCATTTATCCCCGTTGATATTTTACACTTGTTTATTGCTACATAATCAGAATATTGGAAAATGTTTTAGAAAATTGTACTCTAAAAAGACGAATGTCATAACTCGAGCCCATCATTAAAGTTTCATCTATAAGTTCTTGGATGCATAATATCTTAATAATAAGATCCAATTAATTGCCTGTAAGTTCTAAAAACTTTCTTTTATGCTATCGAGCGAAAATACAATTTAACATATCTTGCAATTTGTTATTGCACATAATTTGAAACAAGGAAAAATAATTGACGACATTGGACCTTTTTTTCAGCAGCGAAGGTGGAAGCTCTCCCAGCCAACACCAGGATCCGACACTCCCAGTAGTGTGGATCTCTCAGCCACTAAACCACCTCCGCTTTTCCTTCCTAAATCACACTATAACTGCTACTTCAGTGAGATGCTTGTCTGTACTTCCTAGTGTCTAAATTATTGTGACAGGTTCACTTTGGTAGATCACTCTCTTTCTACTGCAGGATAGATGTAGTAAAATCACTCACTGCTTGCCAGTTTTCTTTACTTTTCACCATTATCTGTATAAATGAAGCCACATCAGGCATGACATTTTTGATTTTCTTCAGGTCCTCTCTGTCATTTATCCACCTTGGACATTGAAAAAGGGTATGCTCTACCGAGTCCTCCACTTCTTTACAGTACTGGCAGGCTGGCGTATCTCTTATCCTAAATCTGTAGAGATAAACACTGAAATCTCCGTGTCCCGTCAATATCTGCGTTATGTAATAATTAGTATCCCCAAACCTCAGGTTAATCCACACCCTAATGTCTGGAATTTGCAACTTATTCCATGAACCAGTAGCACTTTGCCTCCATCTTGACTGCCACAACTCGAGCGTTTCCTCCCTCAGTACTTTGGGGACAAGGTTTCCTTGGCTTCTTCTTCTAGCAACTTGTAAATATATCCATGCGAAGCTGTTATAAAACCTGCGTCGGTTCACTGGCGTGGCGGGCAAGCGCTCTCTTGACGACGTCCCAAGAGCAAGCAATAAATTTATACAAGTAATTATCCACATCATATTAAAACTAAAGATACATACTACAAGTTTTATTTGAATAATTTTTGTGTAATTTAAATAATTTAAAAAATATATTGAATGAAGTAAATTTATATGCCTTGAGGAACCATTTTTAAGGTGTTTGTTGTTTAATAGCTCCTTTAATATTAACGTTAACGAACAATTTATAAGAACAAAATAAGTTTAATATATCTTAAGGAACAAATTTACAAAAAATGAATTCGCTACGATGAGTATTAACGAACTTGTAAGCAATCTAGTGAAACTCTGCATTTGTATGCTTCAAGGGGAGGTGGAGGGGGAAACACAAGGGGGGAGAGGCGTTGACTTTTGAGAAAATACATGTCTCATAAGGGTATATCACATATACAAAATTCAGCTTTCCCCTAATTAGTTGCGACAAAAAACCTTTATTGACTGGGCTGTAAAGCAAAGTTACAGCGAACAGACTCGTCTAATAATCAGTGACTTTTATCATCCACAAAACATGAGTTTTTAATAATTTTTGTGTTTTTTGATTGAGTTATTTTTTTGCGCTCCCTCGTAATTTAACTTGTTATAAATTTTTTCGCTGAAATTATTAAAATGATATGACAAATAGAAAATAATAAGAGTAAAATAAAATGAGAACTATACTTTTTATTTAAACAAATTAATTAATAAAAAACATTAAAGGATTCGTAATCATATTTTGATTACTCAAGTGATATTTTAATTAGAGGTTATGAAAATATCAAAATATAATTTTCACACATGGTCTCACCACTTGTGCACTATGACAAAGAGAAAAAATACAAAAAATATAACAAAATAAAACGTCAAATGTGACTCATAACACCCACACTACGAGAGGAGGTAATAGTATCAGCCGCAAGCTATACAGCTGTTGTTTTAACCCTCCATCCCCCCCTTCACCTTGTTGTACCCGAAATAATTTGAATATTAGGTTCCGCAGAGGGATTAAGAAGCACGATTTGCACAATAATTTATTCACCGCGAGATGGATTCATTTGGATAAAAGTCAATGTGGATCACATGTGTGAAGTTCACACTTTGAGGACACGCATATGCCGTTGGAACATTTACTGATGTTTTCTCTAAGCCGCAGATTTTTCATTTATTAAGACTTTTTACAATGTTGTGTATTTAGTAATTCCGTTCATAAACTGATTCAACTAGGTTATTTTTAGTTTTAAAATTGAAAAAGTAAAGTTAAGGACTTGGTGAAACTAAAGCATTGATTATTTAGTTAGCTCTATAAATACTATTATTATTTTCTAGTTTTAAAAGTAAATAATTAATGGTAGTTCATGCAAGTATAAAGTTCTAACATTTCGGATACACTCAACAAAATACAGTTTGTAATACATAAACCTACCTGAGAAAAAATCTCGTTTTACATTTTTATTAAATACTTTCACTTGTCTTAGTTATTATATTTACATGTATATAAAACATGTACTTAAAAATCAGAGTATTTATTGATTATTCCAGAATTAACAACAACATAACATTTACATGGGGAAAAAATAAATAATAAATTTATTTATATTGGAACAATTTTATGTAAAAAATTAATTTTTATTTTGTTTTTTGCGACTTAAGCTAATGTTGTATTTATTTTGCCCATTAAGTACAAAATATGTTGTTAATATTAAATAAGTAAATAATAACTATTGACGGAACTCAAAATAGAAGAATTTAATATTAAAGTTTTTTCTGATATTTCTTAACTAGTAAATTTAATTTTAAACGAATTATGAATTTGAGTTACCCATTTAGTATCCAATTGGTATGAACATATAATACAAAAATATGAAAAAGGTAATTACCATTGCTTATATTTTGTTTAAAACTCGGAGTTACGTTCAATATTAACATTCGATAATAACTTGATACAACGTCAGTAAACAAGATTACATTTTTACAAAGTACATCAAGAAAAGGGAACATAGCTTCTAATAGAAACTAGTAGCTTTTTAATTTTTAAAATGGAACAACTAGCTATAGTGTTTCCAGTTACTATTAACAGAGAACATCCCCTTACGTTTCATCTCCTTTAACCCAATAACAGTCGTGGAAATTAGAAATTAAATATGTAAGCAGATACTACTCTCGACTGTACTTAATTTATTTGCAGTTGCAAATGTTGTGCATTCAGCATTAATTACCGTTTTATCCAGTCATGGATTTTGGATTGGCTCATTAACTGTTTAAATTAGCGAATAATATAATTAGCAGATTAGTTAAATATTAGTTGTCTAACGAATTGATTTATATAACAAATCAATTTGTAATACGTTTCGTGGTCAGAAAGGTTTTGCCGTTTAATTAGTTGTTATGTAATTAAAAATATTTTGCAATTTTTCAGATATTTATCGAATGGTTTGCTTAAAATTTTATTAATAAAAATGTTAATTAAAATTACATAGCTAGTGTAACAATTCCTGCGATAATTATATTTTTTATTGGATGTGATGCATGAGTGCTTCGCACGCCAACCTCCTCCATTCTTCACACACAAACATTAAAATGTATTTTTAATACAAACATACAAATAAATATAATCCTAAGATGTTTTAGTTATTTTAAATGTACGAACAAAATAAATAAGTTTAAGAATTAACAGGATTCATATTAGACCATAAAAATAACTAGTGTGGCTTAAGCCTAACACTTAAACAAAAACCATAAAAAACACATATAGTTATAAGTGTGAAATCAGCTTTTAATTTAAATGGCATTTAGAAATAATAGACTATATCAATTAAGTTTAGAGGTTTTTGGGTAAACAACTGATTATTTTATAAACGCTGAACATCTTCAATCATCTGCTATATTATTTTTAATGGACACATTTCATTCTTCTGATAATTTATTGGCTTTATTTTTTTTTTAATAATTTATGAATATCTATATTTTTCCTACCAACTTGCTGCCATAACGTTTAGATTGGTGTATACTACACGAATCAACATGCATTTTTTATGAAGGAAACGTACAGCTGATGGTAGTGCGTCTAGATTTCTTATTGCTTCTATTGATTCATTTAGGTTACAATTATTAGATAATTTCACAGCAGATATTATCTGCCGGGTTTAAAAAAGCTGGTGTCGCTCATTTTGGATGTACCCATGGCTATAATAGATAGAGTTTCACATTCTATTTCTATTTGATATTGCTTCCCCTATTGTGATTATGACCTAATATTTTTTATTAAAGCCAAATCTTGCAACACAACTGTTATGCTCAAGCCAATTATCGGTAGCAACTCTTGGTCATGTTGAAAAATGGTCACGTTACAAACTTCTATCAGAGAGAAAATATCATCAAAAGCGTCCACTTCCATAAACCACAATTACTCAACACTATAGTCAGCTTGATCTCAGTAACCAGCGAGATGACGTTGCCAGGTCTACAGTAAGGAGGAAGCAGCTAGCTTGCTTTCGATTTAACATTTAGACTGAAAGGACGTATATTTTGGAGTACTTCAACGCTGTAGGTCACTCAGTGTTGTAATAACGATGTAATACAAATATACCGTTTAAGGTAATTTCAGAACTATTATTGCTCTGAAATTTATTATTTTCAACATTTTCAAGCTATGATAGGAAAATAAATATGTATATTATTATAGAAGTAAGCCCTTATATTTTAAAATATATTTTAAATACATAAATAGTTTGTGAATCACTTATAAATTTTCAGAATTATTGAACGCACACAAATTTATCCTATCCTGGGTAGACGTATTTATAACTATCTGCTTGTTTAAGTATTTGCCAGATTTTGTCACATTTAATGAAAAGTTACTATGAAACAATACATGATACACTATTTGAAATAGGAAGGTATAAAGGTTAACCGTTATAATTTGAAATATTAATATTTTTTTTTTGTATAAGGGATGACAGTTTTTGGACGGAGTACACACCCGTACAACGAAACTTATCATTATGTTGCGTCTGTTTGTGAAACCATTCCACAGTTCGCGGCAAACTAGGACTTTCGGAATGGCCTGTTCTGTATGAGCAAAAATAATGCTCTACAATAAAAACTTTTCACTTTCTGAAGTGGGAAAACCAATTTACAGAGTAAATAACCTCTAACAAAAAAATAATAATAAGCAACGTGACTTCGCAACAATGAAAAATATAATCAGCTGTTATAAAAACTTACTACAGCTACTTTAATTTCAGTACTATTAATTTTTAATGTATGTAAGAAACAAACTTTACCGCTAAAATATTTGTCACTTGTAAATAATGGAACATTTGATGAACATGAAGATATAAATTTGCACATAATGCTGCTTCTTTAACTGAAACGTTGAACCCAAAATATGTCTAGTAATACAATTTCTGTTAATTGGTAACAACTTAAAATTGATGTATCTTTTAAACTATATAGGCTACCTATTCGGTTTGGGTACAGTATCTGGAAGGTATTCGGAGACCGGACAAATGTTTAGGATGTGCATTCATTTGTATAAATAGTATCAACACCATTATTCAAATCCAACGTACTCCCTGATAGACACAGCAAGGTCTGTTAGTTCCCACGATCAATGCAAACTGGACAGTTGTAGACGTATAACTATTGTAGTTTGATTTCTATTAATTTACATTTATCAATCAAATTCTTGTAATAACAGCTAAAATTCGTACGTAGGCTCGTTGGGTACCCATGAATATTAACCATTTGTGTTTCGCCAACCCGTATTATGTCAAGGAGACGTTGCTTAAACTGTACTTACTTTTGTAACCTCCCCTACCCGATAATTTATCCAATAATTTTATTTTGGATTTAAATTATAAGGCTGTACGTTGATGATTCGCTTGAGAGGCCTTAAGCTTACTAGTAGTAGTAGTGTATGTCACTTGGGGCAGACGGTCAAAGGTCATGGTCCAAAGGTCACATTTAGAATAGTGCTAATTGTTTGCCTCTTATGTAAACAAAGATAAGCGTCTGACACCACTGTGTCAACAAAGATAAGATAAGTAAACAAAGATAAGAGAAGTAAACAAAGATAAGATAAGTAAACAAAGATAAGATAAGTAAACAAAGATAAGTAAATAAAGATAAGAAATAATGCTATTTTTTCTTCTTGTGTCAACAAAGATAAAAGTCTGGCGCAGTGTGTCAACAAATCAAAGTAAATAAAGATTAATTAATGTTTTAACCACAAAATTCCACTCAATTTTTCGGTCAACACCTACACTTTTACGCAATTCTTAGGGTTAAACCTTTAGTTTTTATCCGATTTTAACAGATGTCTATCAATAAAACAGATTAAAAATTTGTAACCATGCTAGACAACTATTAAAATAAAGTAAAAAAATGTAAACCAAAACTTGAGATTAATTTAAAATAATTAAACAAATAGACTAATACACGTTAATTATTGTACACTTTTATACATCCAAGTGGACTGCGTCTATATTTTTTCCATCAAAGCAATGTTGAGTAACAACAGAAATATTTATGCGATATATATTTAAAAATATTTTGAAAACTTTTAGTTAATAATAAATCGGGAAATATAACAATTTTAAATGGTAAATAATATTTCTTTACAAATGTAATAACACAAGTTTATTATTTTTTTAAGTTCTTAAACTTCTGTGCACTTTATTCATATTTAACTTTTCTAATTTCTGCTACATAAAAGTCAGTTTGAAACCAAAACTTGTGATTGATTAAAAATAATACATATAAGGTCCATGACTAATTAACGTTAATAATTTTGCACTTTTATAAATTTTTTCATTTTTCTATTTTCTGCTGCATAAAAGTCATTTTGAAACCAAAACTTGAGATTTATCAAAAATAATTAAACAAATAGATTAATTTACGTTAATTATTATACACTTTTACACATTTTTCGTATCCAAGTGGACTTTTCGTATCCTGTGCACCAATATTTCTATTTCCTTCTACATAAAAGTCATTTTGAAACCAAAACTTGAGATTTATCAAAAATAATTAAACAAATAGATTAATTTACGTTAATTATTATACACTTTTACACATTTTTCGTATCCAAGTGGACTTTTCGTATCCTGAGCACCAATTTGTCTAATTCCTTCTACATAAAAGTCATTTTGAAACCAAAACTTGAGATTTATTTAAAATAATTAAACACATAGATTAATTTACATAAATTGTTTAACACTTTTATACATTTTTCTTAAGTATCTAAGTGGATGGAGGTATATTTTTTCATCAAAGGGGTGGAGTTAGAATTATTTATATGATTTACTTCAGAAAACATTTTAAAATATATTTTGAAAACTTTTAGTACATAATAAATCGATGGAAATATAAACATTTAAAGAGTTTAGATGACATTCTATATATTTTATAAACTAGTGGGCATAATAAAAATCATTGGAACTGCTGTTGGAAACAATAAATTAATATACTTTCATTCAAATATTTTAATCTGTGCCATATTCCCTGTTATATTTAGGGATAGTTATTCGTGTAATACTTTTAGAAATTAGACAATCTTAATTATAATATCGTTGGAAAACTTCGGGTATATTCGGATATCTTCGGGAGGAGAAAGAGGAGTGGGAGTCGTGGAAACTATGATCGTGGAAGTATAGTAATCTAAAATTTTACCTATATAAATCATTAGATAAAATTCTATAAAATTTAAAACTCGCGCGTTATTACTCATTTAAAGATAGCGAATAATTTAAAATTCCCGCGTAAACCTTGGGTGGAAAATTACTGAGTGACTAATTTTAAGATAACGAATTGAACATTGTGCCAGTGGAAATTTACTAAATGATTCACTGTCTATAACTCCGGTTAAACTTTGATCATTAGACTAATTATTTACATAAATTAATCTCTTATTTACTTAGATTTGTTGACACACTGGACCAAACTCCTGTTGAACTTTGAGTGATAGACTAAATATTTACATTAATTAATCTTTATTTACTTTGATTTACACTGGCGCCTGACTTTTATCTTTGTTGACACAAGAAGAAAAAAGTTAGCATTATTTCTTATCTTTATTTACCTATCTTATCTTTGTTTACTTATCTTATCTTTGTTGACACAGTGGTGTCAGACTCTTATCTTTGTTTACATAAGAAGCAAAAAATTAGCACTAGGTATTCTAAATGTGACCTTTGAACCGTAACCTTTGACGGCATGCCTACTACTACCTTTACTTGTCATTACTTATCGTGCTTAATTTCAAACTAGTATTCAATAAATATTATTATAATTTGCGAAACACCTTTATTAACTCGATTTTCAAGCCAGATAAACATCTGGACTGAAAGGAATATTTTTTTAAATGAACCATACATGCTATTTTTAAATTTTGAATATTTGAACCATGAACTTTTTATTTATTTACAGAATACATTTTCACAGACTCTAAAATAATTAATGTGTCCTTACCCTGCACATTTGCTTCAGCCTTACAATATATAATCTACTCTTTGTAAGATGCATTAGAGGCAAAACTAATATAATCGTATGTTCCAGTTTATTGCAATAATTACAATAGGTTCAAGAAATGGTTTCCGGGAGTTACAACGAACCTTGCCTCGAGTAATCGACACTTTATCAAATGAACTTCTCTGTAAGCAAATTGTCTTACTTAATGCTCTATCTATGTCAGTTACACCTTTCATAGCTCTCACATTATATTACAGGAAGATGTTATCTTAATCTAAAATATATTTATAAACATAAATCTACGGTAAAGACGGAAAACCGTACTCTTGTATTTTTAAAAGGAAATATGAACACTTCGTACAGTTGGCTTCATCATTATTGTTGTTGTGGGGGTTGAGTACTTTAATGTTTACTTTGAATAGTGGGCTTTGCCGAAAGTCCTTTTATGGATGTAAACTATTTTCAAATACCGATGAATAATACATGAAAATTAGCAAAGCTTTATAGATTTATACGGTATGTTATAGAAACTATTAAAATACGCATTAAAATTTAAAGAGCACTGGATGCATAGGCTACGTATTGCAACGGCTAATTGGCCTATTGTAATTACAAAACATTGGGTGTGCATAAGACCACACGTTGAAAGTGATAACTTCTATGACAGATTTTTATTTACATTAGTATTAACATTAGAGGAGAATAAGAGTCAATAAATTACGCAAGTCAATATATTATCAAAAAATATTATAACATATTTTGAAATTGCATAATTGTAATATTATTAAAGTTATAATGTAAGCAGTATTTATTTAGTGACTAACGATTTTGAGTGAGGTATTAGTGCATGCACTCTACATAGAATTATAAGAATAATTCTAATGTATAATCCCTTATTATTATAATTATTATAATTCCTTATATTTATTATAATTAGGTCTATCCGTTACATATTGAATTGTTCTTAGAATTCTATGTAGAGCGCATACAATAATACCTCACTCAAAATCATTAGTCACTAAATAAATAGTGCTTACGTTATAATGATCACTATTTTTCGCATACTTAATATAATGTCGCATACTTAATACATTGTAATAATATTATAATAATTATCCCTTACATATTGAATTCTTTTAATTCTATGTATAAAAAAATACATACATTAATACGTCACTCAAAATCATTAGTCACTAAATAAACTGCTTACATTATAATGATCACTATTTTTCGTATACTTATTATAATATAATATTATTATAAACTATAATATTATAATAGTCCCTCTCCACGCTCTGACTTGTGTCTACGCAAAACAATCGTCACGTGCGGTTTTAGAAACATAGTCAAACGAAAGTGCCTAATTGGCCAATAGAAGTTATATCACTTCAAAAATAGCAAGTGATAACGGCAGGAGTAAATATGGCTCTCTTAAGCCATACCAGTGAAAGTCACAGTTTCTACCCCTTTGAAGTCTTAGAGGTAGAAACTACCCCTTTGTTAAGTGTAAGGTTTTAGGGTACATTAAACTATTATAGCTATAAAGCAAAGTTTCTTCAAAATCGACTAATAAATATGAAATATCTGAATTTTTCTGAAAATATAGCTTTATTGGTGGTAACCACCCTTAGGCTAAGAATGTTTCCAAATCCTTTCTTAGTACGCATCTAGAGCCTTTAAAGAATATTTGTGCCAAGTTTTTTAGTCGAAAGCCATATCGTTTTTGAGAAACTGTGATTAGTTAATCAATGAGGGGAATTTGGCTTTTATAAGTATAGATGTAACGTCTATTCCCTCTATTATATATTATTATTTTATTTTATTATATAATAATTATAATTATCCCTTACATATTGAATTATTCTTAGAATTCTATGCAGAGTTCATACACTAATACCTCACTCAAAATCATTAGCAAGGGATAAAGAACCCGAAGCAAAAGAAAAAGAATGCGAAGATAGGGAGTTAGCCAAAAAACGGAAAAGGTTAATTAAAGAATTAGAACGTGAAGAAAAAGAAAAGAAACATCGTGAGCAAATGTTAGGTGCAGTAGGAGGAACAAAGGTAAAATAGAGGGTGGAGCGGGTTTGTGCGTGACAAGTAGCGCCCAGAACGCGTTGGCTGAATGACAAATAAAGTTTAAAAAAATAAAACATTTATTTCTCATAGAGATAGCGAACTAACAGTTAAAAGTGATCAAGGGGTAGTTAACTTGTTAAGAAATAATAATAGTTATAAGAAGTGCAGTAAGACATTTATATTAGATCAGTAAGAAAAAGTTTGAATAATTAAAAATGACAACACCATCAGAATCGAGTAAAGTGGTTGTTTAAAGAGGCCGTCACTATTGTGCACCCGGTTGAAAACCAGGAAACGTTTTTGCAAACAGATGCAAGTGACGTTGCGATCGCCAGTCAATTGTATCAGCGAGTTAGCCAGGGACATATACAGATAATTGGATAGGGGAATAGAATTAATTCACAGCAGAGTAGACCATTGCGAAGTAGAAATAAAAGATTACATAGTGCCACTAAGGAATCTGAAAGAGAACAAAGGAAAAGGATAGAAGAAGTAAACACAAACGGAAAGAAATTATAAACGGCGGTTAAAGCGTTAGAGAGAAAGGTTAGGGACTCTGGCGCAACCCAAAGCTTAGCAGGGGTAGAAAAACGTATAGTTTATACAAGTTCATGCAAGTAAAGAAGGGGAACATAAAGTATAGGAACTATGGGGAACACCAAAAGAAGGTCCTATGAAATTTATTAAAATTAAAAACAAAAGCGAATAATTAGAACAAACAAAAAGGAGCATATCTCAGGAACTAATTAAGTTACAAACCATCCAAAACCAGTTTAGTGCGTTTCAAGTCAAGACAAAGAAGAAAAGAAGAATACATTTTCAAAATTGTTAAATTTACAAAAAGTTAATTTAAAAATAAAAGCATTAACCTTGGAAGCGTATAAACAGAGAAATATTAGGATTAGAAATACCATTCTAAGGAGGAAGGATTCAGAAAGTGATCACGACACATCAAGGCAGTCAAATTAAAAATCAACCAATAGATAAAAAAAGTTTTACAGTTTTGATTAAAAACACTACAGAATTTAGCAACAGACCAGGCCAGACAGGAGCGTTAAGGCAGCGGGCCGAAAGCGGACATGACGTCATAGGATTGACTACTCGAGTAAAATCAAAACCATTGAAGAAACAGTAATAAATGAAATAATTCAACAAATATATTAGGCCCAAGAAACATATTTATAACTTAAGAAATAAGAATGTCTTATAAATTTAACGGAAGAGACTCGTTTGACTGAAAACAACCCAGAGAGTTCAGCGAACGCGGTGTCTAAAGTTAGCTACGGATAAACCAGCACGGCGTGCACACGACTCAGTGACGAGATACGTGGAAGTACATAGAAGATTCGGTGTTCGTTTAATTCTAACTCCGGTCGGTAGTTAGCAGGCCGTAAATTCATCGCGAGAAGAAACAATAAGAAGAAGGCCTGTCTTGCCAAAAGATACAAAGTATTTGAGGAGAAAACATCTGTAAAGAAAATGTGTTATCAACATCGGAGCAGTCGAGAAGACGACAGCTTTAAGAAGAGGGAGTCAACACCAATCTTGAATCGAGAAGACATCTTTAAGAAGAATCAAACCTAAGGAGGAGTCGATAATCAACATTGATCATCTTGTGTCTGTAATTAACAAGCAATCAAGTTTTTACATTAATAAATCAAATAATTTCCTTTTGCAAATTCAAACGTAATATTTTAAAATAAATTAAATTCAGGAGATTTTTAATTAAAGTAAATTAATTTAAATTCATTACTCACAATGGCTAATCAACGAATGTAATATATTTATAATATTGTCCAAGTTTATAATTAGATTGTATTTTTTTTTATTTTAAATTTAATTTTGTGTTTTTTGATTGAATAAATAACTTTTGTTTTTTCTAATCTAGACTACATTATTTACAAATAAAATTTAATATCCTAAATTCATAAAGTGCTCTAGAAATAAGAAGGTTAACAGGTAAGCTAGCCACCGATCACACAAAACTTTTTCTCCAAAGGGAACGACCCACATAGTAGGCCAATGCAAGAAAGAGAAAAATAGGTAGTGGAGAAGAGGGTTTGTGCGTGGCAGTATGTACTAAGATGGATATTTTCCAGTAAAAAAAAAAAAAAAAAATATTATATACTTCATGACACGTATTTACGAAAACGGCTAGTGCTAGAACTTGTACAGATAGACAGCTAGTCAGTTGTTTTACAATTTAAGAATAAATACATAATTAATTATTATTTAAAAAACAGCAACGCTACACCGAGCTAGTATTTGGATCGAGTGCAATATTCGACTTTATTTCTTAAATTATAATTGAGTATATATTTAGTTTATTACATTAGAAGTAAAAAGCCACGAATATGTCATGAACGAAACATTGTAGCTCAAACAAATATAGAAATAAAAAACGTAATATTTTAATTTTATAAAATAATGTTTTACATAGATAAAATATGGTTTAGTTGTCTTAACCTTTACAATCTGGTTTGCCTCTTTAGTTCACCCCATTGCAATATACCGTATTTAGTTTTTGAGTAAACGCACGGTATAATGCACGGCTATTTGCTATAATGCATCATTATCTTTGTTTACCTATCAGTAAGCTGTAATTTTTTAGTCAGGGACTTTTTCCAATTAAGTGGCAGTAACTTTTATCCTCTACCAATTTAGTTTCTATATTTTAATTTAACAACCTAGTTTTGAATATTATATTCAGAATGTTAATTTGCTATAAGCTGTTTACAAAAAGCTATTCTTCCAACATAAATGAGCATCAATTAATTTAATTGGTCCACTCTCGATAATTAATGTACTTCTAAACCACACCACCTTACTCTATTATTAATTAGTGCTTTGATTAGTTTAAACTACACAATTATACAGTTGGGTATTAATAAAAGTAATGTAAGCTACTCTATAATCTACAAATATGCCGATCAATTTATCCAGATAGTCATTTTGTTACCCATACAAATTCCACTTTTAAATACAATAATTTTATTATCCATAAACCAATTGCTATTATAGCATAAATCATACCTAAAGATCCAAAAGATTCATTTTTTTTTTATTTTAGTCTTTATAATGTCATGTTAAATACTAAACAATTTGATTACTGAAATTAATTTGTAATCGAAACTGATCTTGATTCGACACAAGCGAAACTCTAAACATAAGAACTTAAGTTTTGTTATCTTACAACTACTTTGTATCTGTAATAGTTTCTGTCATTTTTATTTTTTGAGAAACAACTGCATCTATAGTGATTACAAATCTATTTTCGTAACCTCAATTTTCGTACAGAATATAATTTCAAGGAATACCGTTTTAAAACCATAGTCCGTTTGTGCAGTAGTTTGCGTTTGTTATAAATCCTTTATACATAAAGAAAAACATTAGAATAAATCGTAAATTACTGATATTTGAAAAACCATAATTTTTAATTCCATTTTATAACAGCATTGCAATATAATTTTCCTTCAACCAATTAATTGTAAAAACTACATTTAAGCAACATTTTTGTTGAAAATTTTTAATTGTCACTGGTTATTCACTAAATTTATACGAAATACATTGTGCCACTCACATAGGCCTACATTATGCCAAATATATTGCAAGTATAACTGCATAAATTCAGTAAAATTTAAAAAAAAAAAGTATAATTTAATACGTTTGTTTTTTTTCTAACCTCAAATAATTTAAAAATTTTATTGAAATAATTTTATTTCCTAAATTTATATTGACCTTTTTACTGGTTAAACATCATACTAAATATGTTGTTTAGTTTATATCCAGTATAAATACAGTGTTTGCCCTACCATGGTACTCAAACAGCTACCAGGGCAAACAGGTCGTAGTTTTAAAACCAGGGCAAACAGGTCGTAGTTTTAAAACTAGATTAAGCGAACATAATAGAAGCTGGCGACTAAACTATGATGACTCTAGTTTTCTAACCATTTAAAAACACATCATGCCATTTTAGACTTTAATTTAAATACAGATTTTGATGTACTTCATGTCAATTGTAAGGGCAATAAGTTAGATGCTTTGGAAATGTTAGAAATTAAAAGGCTAATTAATAAGGACGTAAGTTTAGTTTTAAACGAACAAATAGATTTAAGCAATTCGCTACTTCTACAACAGTTGTTATTGACCAGTTCGTTTCCTCCCCCATCCCTAACCTAACGGTATTTTGGCCTACCTGTACCCAACTGCTTTGTGTTGGATTTTTTCTTGTTCCTTTAGTCTTTAAGTTGCCTTCGATAATGCCGTAGCTGGCGAAACCTAGGTCGGCACGGATCAATAAAGATTTGTGAAATATTACAAAAAGTTTTCATTTATTTATCTATAAAATAAGACTTAGTAAACCCAAATTGTGTAAATAAAAACTATTCAAAAGCATAAATATTTTATCGTGTGTACGAATTTTGTTCTAGGACTGTCTATATATCTATCTAGAAGAAGTTCTATCTATAGTTAGGCTTTCTGAATTTACCGTAGCATATTTTGAAATAGTTCAATGAAAATTTAGTTATGAATAGCGTCTGTTGCCAAGTTAATACAAGATAGGCGTGGTGACTTAATAATATCAAGTGGATAACTACATGATACCAACACTTTGTGCGACGTCTAAGTTAGGTTTGCTTTCAACTATAAACATTGTTAACCAGTATTAGAACATGTATTCGATTGATTGTATGATTTTATAAAAAAAGGAAAAATATTTATTTTATTAGTTGTATCTTTATAAAATGTATTATTTTAAACTTGAATTAAATTTTATAAATTTTGTTTGTCACAGATTGTAATTCTTTTTTTATTATTATAGTTTTTAAAATGTATTCCTGTTCCCACGAGACCTTACGTATGCATGTGCCTAACGTATACTTACGTTTACCTAACTTATAGATGTGAATAACGTATACATTATACAGGAAACGAATAATTTACACAATAAATAGCCATTCATTTATTAATAATAATAGTTTAGTTTCTTTTACCGAGCTATTTATATAAGACTAATTTTACCTAATTGCTGATAAGAATTCAAAGAAATACATAAATTGATAGACATGTTTTAATTAAATGAATTAGGAGATATAGATTTAATTGTGTGTCATTTTTTTATAAATTGCCTGAGTCTGCCCGATTTACATCATTTAAAAAAGTTGATCAGGTGATTTTTAAATGCCTTGTTGAACACCCATATTACTCTTTAAATGAATTCCTTAATTTTAAAATACTTAATTTTAGTTAGGCACAGTAATGCAAATCAATGTTTAGTACGTGTTTAAATTTACTTAAACAACACCTTTTTTATTAATGTATGAATACTTTTAATGTATCTTTCTTACTATCTCTATTCCAAATATGTTTGGTCAATGACAAATAAACATTGTTATTGTGTAACAATTTATTTAAATAGTGTTTCAATACAAAAACAACATAATTAATGTAAATGATTAACCTTTACTAGCATATCATTTATCTCGGAAAAAAGGACCTCTACAGAATAAGAAATATCATTATCTCATTTTATTACATTTTCACTTAAAAATTATCCAGGCAGAAAGTAAAGTATACTTTGGAATATCTCAGACAAGGATCATTATGTAAATGGAAAATACGTAGTATTATTTTGTAACGAAAGCTGTGTTTAAAATGCATTTAGAATCTATTTTAGAGCTTTGGCAACTACGTGATGGATTATTTATATTTCCACTATGTATAACGATGGGCAGATTGTTTTAAAAACATTTACGCTTCATCCACTATCAAAACAACTTTTTATGTAATTAGGGCTTACTATTAATTTTTAATGGCTTCCTTTTAAAACTGGAAAAAATTTATATATTTATCTAGTTTTTTACAGGTTTTGTCGATAATCAGAGATTGATACAAGTTTTTATAATATGACATGTTTCAGATTATTCACTCCATTAACGTTTTCTGCACTTTGGGTTTATTACATTAATATACCATTTGAAACCGAAAACAATTGAGTTGTTGAGTTTTCTACCAAGTAAAAACAAATAATATGCTTAAAAAAAAAGATATGCTTACATTTTTGAAATACTTCCTAAAATAACGTTTTTTTAAAGAAGTGTTAGTAATAATGATATATACATATTTTTCAAACCATTCCTATTATCCGATATTGGACGGAAATTGGAAAAATCGTTAAACGGGTTTTGGATTGTATAAATACACTACATAATTTTTTTACAAAATGATACATTATATACATAACTAATATAGATTTCCCCTTAGGTATTTACATCAAATTTAGAAACCTAGGAAAAATACGTTTACTACTTAACTTTCTAATTTGTACAATTTGCATTTAATATATTTAAAATACAGCTTGTGCTTTGTTGAATTAGAAGCGGGCTTTTAACCAGTTTAAGAAATATCATTTCCAAGCTATGTGAGCTGCGTTTAGTTTTACATTTAAGCAACTGTAAATTAATTGTGATATTACTGAAAATGTGTAATAGTATAACTCAAAAAATATTACATATCATTTTTTATAATTATTGTAGTAATGCACATAATTCCTTATAACGATCGTTAATTATGTTTATACTATTTGCTATTAATTTATTTCAGTATTTCTTATACATCATCAAATGACAATCACATTACACAGACGGACATAAAAGTAAATTGTTGTTTCTCTGTGTATGGGGGTGGATGTGTGTGTGAGAGGGTGACGTATACAAATTTCGAAACAGCATTTTATCAAAATTTTAAACAAAAACTGTTCTACTTAAGTAAATAGTATAAACACATTATTTTAATAGTACTTTAGTAGTCAAATAAAACACAAAGGGATTAGTTGTATTTTCACAACAATTTTTATTGTAAACATCTCGTAAACAATTTCAACTTGAGTTTAACTTAACAATCTAATACTACAAATTCAACAATACAATAACAACCTTAGAGGTTTGAATCGATTAAAATAATATGCAATCTTTCCTTTCTCATTTTATACTCAAAGTTTGTTTCCATAAATAACAAACATCCAGTTTATGTGGTTGTGCGATTATTAAGTTACTAAGCAGTAAATATTTATTATGTTTTTATAGATTCGGTATTCTGTGTAACGATGGATTTGTTTTTATTATTACGTTGTTTTAATGGAGCGTAAAAAAGTAATAATCATGCCTTTAAATATCACTGTTATAACATTTTAACATTTCAGGAAAGCTTTCAAGAAAAGTTAAATTGTATTTGTTGACTAAACACTCTCGGCATGCTTTTACATTAACTTAAAAACTTACCGAAACATATACAGTTTAGAAAATGGAAGTAAAACTAATTCTTTTAAGTTTCTATTTACTGCGTTCTAGTTAGATAAATAATTTTACTATTTTAATTTATATTATATGATTTAAAATTAAATTAACACAATTCAAAACAAAAGTTACAGGATAGCTACCAGAACAAAACATGCTTTTACGAATAAAAAAGCTCGCATACAAACGTTAAGGTACGTTGCGATTGAAGCGACTGGTGCGATTATTGCTCGAAGTGTTGATAACATTTTGATTAGAAGTTTATTACCTATATCTTGGGAATATATAGAGGATTATCTAAATTATAAATATATATTTATAATAAGCTTCAGCCAGTTGAACCATCTAGATCGCTTTAAAAACCATTCACAGTAAACATATATGATACTACCTTAAATATCAAGTACTAATGAGATAGTAAAGAAAGAAAATCTATTATAAATCACTTCTCAAAAAAAATTATAACTTGAATTTAGTTACAATTTTGATGCGAAATTTTGATTTTAAAACTTATTTAAAATTAATTAATTAATTATATAGGTATGTTTATATGTAAAAAAAGAATTTAGAAAATAGAATAAATAATTAGCTTAAGTAAATCATATTTGTTTATTAAAAGTAATAAAAAATATGTAAATATATATTTTAATTTCTAAGTTTTTAATTTCTGGGAGACTTTAATCCGGAAATCGGTATGCTACGCCACCCAATTGCATACAAAAAATTGGCTCCTTTGAAATGTGTTAACCCTTTTTGTTACACATATTATTACAATTTAGATCCATATTAGCCTATAAAATATATCAAATTAGAATATAATGCAATATAAATTCTGTTCAGTTATAGTATTTCAACACATCAGTTTTATAAGATAAATTGTTATTATCCTTTTTTGTTTATATTAACATGTTTTGGATGATACATCTTTCCCAAACTAACAAAGATTTTGTTCACTGCGTAATAATCGCTCTGCGAATGCGACTACATCTGCTCTAGGACCTACATAGACGCTAGCGACTCTAGCGATAATTGCTCTAATGACAACGAGACGGTTAAGAACAATGCAAAGCAGGCATCTGCGATTATCGCTCCGGGATTATAGCAGGGCAACGATCGCACTAGTCGGTACAATCACAACGTACCTTTAGTCTCTCGTTTTGTTAATGCAGTATTAAGAAGAAGACCTATGATGCAAAACAATGTGACGAAATATTGACTGAGACAATAATACGAGGGACTCGTATTACACTTTGGGAATAAAATACACACAACTAACTGAGTTATAGAAAATATAAATATTTTTCAACAATTTACATAATTAACAATAAACGGTATCAGTTAACTGACACAAACTTTCTCTTAACTTACTGTAGTCAAAATAATATTGTATTTAATCATTTTATTTACTACTTTTTAGAACAAAACAGAAAAATAATATTCTACCTACGTCAATCGTATAAAAAAGTTATTGTCCCAGGCGGGATTCGATCGCGCGACCTTTGAATTACTGGCCGTCCTCGCTACCGTTGTGCTACCCCGTGCGGCCGTCGCCGTGATGCTAGATTGACAACATAAACTTGTTTATTTTTTAACATTTCCCCATAATTATGAAACGCCGAAGTTTTGATAAAAGCGGGTGGTGTCATTTTGTTTGGTATCTTAAGCACTATAAATACTGAAAATTTGATCAAAATCGTTAGAGCCGTTTTTGAGAAATTTGCATTTTTGTCGTTTTTTATTGGTTTTTTGGGGTAAATTACCCTTAAAAATTAAAAATTCCAAAAAATGAAAAAAACGCCTGGAGATATTAGGGTTTAGTACCTACATACCAAATTTCATGAAAATCGGACCAATAGTGTCCCCTCTGGTCGTGTATACATACTGACACACTGACAGACAGACACCACGTTAAAAACACTTTTTTGGGTTCAGGGAGCACCAAAACAAAAAATTCCACTAAAAATATTTTTGGGTTCAGGGAGCACCAACACAGATAATTGCACTAAACAATTTTTTGGGGTTCTGGGAGCACCAAAACAGATAATTCAACTGAAAATTCAAATTCGAACATTTTTACGAAAACAATACTTTCTCCATATACTACGTATAGGGTGGAGAAAGTAAAAAAGTGTAAATAAAACAGCATTAATCAACAAATTTAGGATTATCATTTGATGCAATTTTGTAAATATATAATAAACAAGTGGCTTATTTTATATTTATAAAAGCTGGTTATTACGAATTTTAAACAAGTTTCCAAAGTATTATTCTTTGCACTATTAAGTCTGTATTAAAAAGTGTTGAAGCAATCTTAGTTAAATAAGCATGGTACATGGAGTTGTTTAGTTTTAAAGTTTTGTGCCTTTCTCTGTTTTTACTCTATCTTTTTTGTGGTATCATTATCTACTAAATGTTTCCTGCGCCTTTCTTTTATGCTTGTGTAGTTAATAATGCATTTTTGATTGATGTTCATTTTTAGAACGTGGTCGTTTTGTGTAGAAAAAGTGAAGTCAAAACTTGAATATATACAACCTGTACCTCTAGAACGAGCTGTCAATATTACCTTAGTATTTAAGTTAAACTAGATCTAATTTTTTTTTACTATATAAGATTACAATTTTATTATACATTTGTTATACTTTATTTCCTTATACAGTAGACTCTAAAAAATCCGGACTAATGGGTGGATGGCCGTTGCGGATTTCGAAAAATCCGGATTTCCTGGAGTCGGGCATAAGAGCGATGGAAAGCCACACATACTATCGCCGCCGCCGCGCCGTGACGATACCCAACTTTACTCTAACACTCTGGCACATCAACTTACGGACTGCAATTAAGTAAAAAACAGTATGAAAAAAATAAGTAAACAGTACTGAACGGTTTTAATAAAAAATAATCTACTTTACTGTACCAAACACTTTAAATAAACATAAGAAACACAGTATGTAAAAACAACTCTACCAGTTGAAAATTTATTTATAAAACATAAGTAATGAAAATTTAATCCTAGAGATTTATTGCAGTAAACTAAAAAAGGAACGTACAACTAACACATCCGTGTGGAAACTTCCACTGCCTTGTGAATCATAAACGACTTCAATTTCGTTGAAACATGGAGCGCCCGAAGGTAAAAATTACATGTCATTATGCTATTCGGATTAATAACGTGAATTTTACCGATTTTTGTATTAAACAAAAATATTCCCAATAAGCGGTCCGGATATTCCGGAGTCCGGATGTTCGAGATCCGGATTTATGAGAGTCTACTGTATATGTTAAATGTTTACTAAACCTTATAATTTAAAACTTTATTTTGTTTCAGGTAATAAGGATGTGATGAAACCTAGTCTCTCTTCTATAAATATTGAAGTTTAATTCTTTCTACCAGGTAATACATTAATTCTACCATTTCTATTGATTGCAACAATTTTAATAAACTAAAATACTAATATACAACTATATTAAATATCATATCACTCGAAAATTTGTGTCTTGTTATCGGCCGGTACTACTTTAACGTATCTTTAAACGTTATTTATTGATGGTAGAGGCACTGCGTACTAACCGATGCGTACATATGTTATCAGATACATATTAAGAGTGTATAAAACGGTTGAGTTATTCTCAACCAAGCCTCTGTCTCAAAGCAAATAGGATTGGTTTAATTAACGTTACACACGATGACGTTCGTAGCTTTATAGTTTGTTAATACATAAATCTAATTAAAACCTGTGCGAGTGAAAACAGTAAAACTGTAGAGTAAATATAAAAAAAGGAGCATTACAAATACAACCTCTGTATGCTACAATATCATCTGACTCTCTGTCTCGTCGTAACGGTTACTGGTGTTTTTATTACAAATTTATAGCGAGTAAATATAAAACTCAGTCATTTTCGTGATGAAGATTTGTAATTATTGTTTGTTTTTTTTATACTACAACGACACAATATATAATATAGACACGTTTATGCAATTATTGGGCTTTCCTTCAAGTAAATAAAATTACATACAAGGTTTTTCTGTCAACTAAAATACAAATTATAAAATCGTTTACTAAAAATATTTAACACAAACATTTCGTATGAGATTTATATTACTCTTTGTATAATAAAACGTACCAATTTAAAAGGGCTGACTGCGCACTTTTATACATAATATCTCGAAAGAAGGTTTACATCGCCACCGAATAATATACACAAATTTCAATGGATGTTTTAGTTTAGTTTTTTATTTCAATCGAAACTTACACAACACAATCAAGAACAATATGTAATACATTTGTAATGTACATGCTTGCGAACTTATAGCAATCGATTTCTTACTAATTAGAGAGTATTTAAACACAAAAATAGCAAAAATGTTCTGGCTTATCTAAAACCCAAACAACACTGCCTTAGTTTTATTTAAAATACATTTAATAATGTAAACTTTATTTATAGAATGTCTTTCTTTAAATATTAAAAGTTTGATTTTTCATTATCACTTCTTTTAATAACGTCAATGATTGTTACTTTTCTTGCGCCCTATGTTCTTGTACAATTTTCCAGTCCTCTTTCATGGTTGAAATCAGACATTTTTTAGGTACTATTGCTTTGTGTATGAATGAAGTCTAACCTACATAATATGTGTAACTTTTTATTCATTTTTGTAAATTTATAAAAAAATTTTATAATATACGACTGATAAAATAATATAAATATGTTCAACTTTTTGTAAGTGAGGTATGTCAAATTGTTTATATGAGTGAATATCATCAAAACCAGAAGAATTAAAAACAAACTTTACAGGAGGGTTAATTTTGAGAAGTTAGTGCAGATTGGCCGTAAACCAAATTTCAGATTGTATAAAACAGTGGAATTATAATCCACTGTTAAGTTCTTGTTTGTTACTAAGTCAGCCACGTTCAGCCTATAATATATTTACAAGCCCTGATAGGTTATGTTGGACACTGAACAATTGCAAATTGTTTTCGGTGCCTTTATAATATCGTTGAAACTCAATCAACCAACCACAATCTGTGTTCTTTTATAAACAAACTTTAATAATAAAAGTTTGTTTTGATCGTAACTTTGTTCGAAATTAAAAGTTTGTGTTTTAATTAACACCACCTTTAATAAGGACGGTGATTTATAGCCGTTATTTTTCTCTCTTCAAAGAAACACGACGACCTATTTTTCCAGGAACGCTCCAATTTAGGAGAAATTGCGTAAACAAAACTGTTAGTACGAGTTAATATAAAATAAAGTGAGATCATCGTTTATTTCACTTTGATATGATCTAAATATAAATTCATCATAGAAGTTGAAAATTATTATTTTGAGTTTATTAAGGATAATAATGAAAGTGGTGGATGAAAGTCCCAGTGTAGAAAAGTTATTGTGTGGGTTTGAAAATCAACATTTCAACATATTCATAGGTTTTAAATTTACTGGAATATGTTGACACTATTTTAAAAATGATGTATGTTTGTGTACGTATTTCTTATGTAGACATTTTTTCCTATACGAATCCTCACGAATACAAAATTATATCGATGATCTTATGCGAATTGAAACGTATTAACGTCAATATGGTTTGAAAGAAATTTAAAGATATTCAGTTGAGTCATTATTTAGAAATATAGATTTTTATATGATCATGGGCATTATGATGGGCTATAACTATATAAACTTCTGCGCAATAATAATATAAAAGCCATTTTGTTATTTGAGGATTTTTTTAACAAAGTAAACAGCAACATAAAAAATATTTATGGACTTGCTAAACACTCATATTTAGGTAATTTGCATGTGTAGCAACCACCTGTATACAATAACACTTATGCTATAACAACTGATTAGGGTTACTAGCTTTAATGATTCGAAAACAATTGTTTAGGCTAGCGAAAATCAATATAACTGAATTTTGTTGTTTTGCTACAACGCCATTTGTCATTTTAAAGGGTTTCAGCTAATTGTTTGATAAGGAAACATTACACATAATTTCACTATTGTAAATTCGATATAATTATAACCTAGATAGACAATATATAGGAGGATATTTCTAACAAAAAATTCATTCTGTCGACTTCCCTCAGAAAGATAGGTCATCCGTATATGAATAATTTTAAAATTTTAATTTGAAATATTGTAACCTGAAACGAAACACGAATGGATCGATACATTGCTAATGAAATATTAGACTTGTATTGTGCAGTTATAATATATATTGTACGGCAATACAAAATCTTAAATATTTAACAAGTGAGCTTAGGCTTTTATAAAATATTTAACAATAATTTAAAACAATATGGTCTTTTAACAAACAAGAGTTGATCGATACATGAACAGTTATTATATTTATGTTCAAGATCTATAAGTTCGGCAATACACACTTATACAGGCAAGAAGATTTCTTTTTTGATGGTGGCCTACAATATTTCAAATTGTAAAATACTTTATGAAGGCCTAAGCCTACTTTGAAATTACAATATTGTATTGTCGTAGTTAAAGGTCCACACTATTATATTACTATGAATAATATTAGTTTATGTCTTACTGACAAGTTGCTCGTATGAACTTCTCGAGTCACACTAAATGATTTGCTTACGTATACAATGGAATCCCAGGACTCCAACACACATGTAATAACATAAATAGTGTTTTTTATTCGATGATAAACAGTATCCATTAGTTACTTAAATACGTATGATTTTCTAGAAAATGTTTTTCTGAAGAGAGCGACTTGACGTGTCCATACAATAGGTTTTTGGGATTGATTTCATATATTGACCTGTGTTTTTCCGTATATTGTTTCACTCGTACACTTCATTAACTATACGACATGAAGTAAATACGTTATTTATCACTCTTACCCAAAGTTTCTTATTTTTATCTAGCTAAAGATCAGGAAATTAAGTACGTAGGTACATCCAATGTAAAATTGCTATGCATTGTTAATGATTTAAAAAATGCTTTGTATATTATTTTTGGTAAGATAAAACATCCGAAAATCATAACCCAACGTAGTTAACTACGTTAATCTGAAGTATAACCCAATGTAGTTATTAGACTTACTTTAGTTTTATTATCGACTTTTCAAATACCTATAAGCCATGCACTAAGCTATTCAACTCAACAAAAGTTATCAAACACACATTTTATTTTATCGTTATTTTTTGTACTAATATAAAGTAAGTTATATAGCACATTATACAATTTGTTAGTCTGTTTATTTTTTATTGGTTTATCAAATAATCTAAAAATTCTCTATTCGAGTATTTGTTTTTTTTCTAACAGCTAATATCACACTTAAACCAAAGAGTAATAAATAAACTGTACATTACGATAAGTATTTGATATTCTAATTTTATTTCCCGTTTTGCCTGCCCGCTGTAGAGCTAGATTTTATAAATCCGTTTGTAAACATTTTTAATAGTTTTCTTAATTTATTTTACTTTGTGGGCTGGATAGGTAAATTTATATATAAATAATTCGACCACGCAGCTGGACCGCTGACGTGAGTTGAGCAAATTTCCAAAATTAAGTTTATATGCCTATGTTTTAGGGTTTCAACCAACAATTTGGGAAATAGGTCTACTCACGAAGGCGTTGATCAGCTGTCGTGTGTACGCAATATATTAGTAGAATTTGTTTGCGCCTAGTGGCCTCGCGAGTTTGCACCACTTGGCTACGAACCGGGTACGTTTATGGTATTTTACGTTTTGGTCGATTTTGGGGGAACCAAGCGAGCTAAAAGGTCGCGTAAAAAAACAAAATGTGCAGAATAACATCCTACATTTATATTTTTAGAAAAAACTCCAAAAATTTAATTATTGTAGTAAAAATATCAAAAAAGAGTTACTTCCGGTCAAAAAAGTACTTCCGGTTGTTGGATTTTTTTGGCTAACGAACTCGTCCGAGCCACATAGACAACCAACACGTGTACCAAATTTGGACCAAATCGGACTTAAAATGCGGCCGCTAGAGTGCGAACACATATATATACACACACATATATATATATATGAATTTTAATGACACCCCAAAACGTGTTCTGGGGACCATGATCGGTGCTCATTTGCTACTCCCGACCTTGGGTCTTACCATAAGGGCCACTTTAATAGTTCATTTTTCCTATGGAAATTCCCTAATAAAAGAGAATTTTCAAGCAAAGGTTACCACTTTTTATTTAAAGACATTAATATCTTGCCATATTTTTTCATCAACGCTTTAACGTAATTTACATTTAGATTATGTACTTTTAAATTTAGTTGTAATACTCTAATCTTATTTTGGTTTGAAAATAACTTTCAGTCGGCCTGCATGATTACTACCCTGGGAGACATTTGTTACTCGAGAAATAAAAGTACAATCCCCGGTACAAACAGAGCTCATGTAATACAATTTCAAATACGAGTCGCACATGTCATTATCCAACAAAGTTTTAATTGCTAGCATGGGGCCACGGTACATGTTCATGAATGAAATATAATTTATCCAAGATTTAATACTATTCTATTTTTTCAAATTTCGTTTGTCAAATTAATTTATCTTTTAGACACATTGCGTTTCGAAATTGGCATAATCCATGACGACTAATAGCCTATGTGCAGGTTCAATAACATTTTATCAAGAAAATAAAATGCAGCCTTAATATTTTCTGTTAATATTGCTAAATGTGTTTTTAGGGTTTATTATTAATTTGTATCAAAGTAATTTTTTTTAGAGTAACAATTTGAGTAGTTTTCTCGTCTAGTTAATATCTTTAAAATATTGTATCACTTTACTGTATGGCCCGCCCTGGTCGTTCATTTTCAAACCGATACTCATTAAACTATCTACTTGAAGCATTAATGTTATTGTTGTGAAACATTATCAGTAATTTTTATTTCTTTATTTTTGTATACATCTAAACTAAAATAACAAAATATCATTATTCGTCAATATTTCACAGAATTATAGCTGTACTATCGCGTTTCTAGGAAAAAAGGTAGATTCTTTTGAAATTAAGTACGAAAACTTGTTTATTGAATGATAAATATTGATTGAGTTTTGTACATTGTGGTTCTGTAATGTGCGGATATAATTCAGGAGATGCTCACTAAGCGTATGTCCGGAAACGCTTCTTTTACCTTGTTTCCTCCATTTTGTGTTTGTACTTAATAATTCACATCTCTAGAACGGCTTACCAGATTGAGTTGAAAATTTTCACGTTACGTATGCCATGTAATGCCTAATTAATAGAAAAAAACTTTTACCAATAATCCGTCAGAAAATGGCGGCCAAATTTTAAATAAGATTAACTCAAAAACCGTAAATTAAAAAAAAAGTGTCAAGAAGTATTTTTTAGCTCATTTAATTTCCTATAGAATGGTGTAACTATATAAATTATCGAACAAATGATAACAGCAAAACAGCGTCCAACTTAATTAATTGGTCATGTAAAATAATTATTGCTTACACTTTATTCCAGTCGTGGTTAAACTCGTCAAAATATATGTTTTACTGTAACCCTTTGTTTGATAGTTCTGAAGCTTATACCATTCGATAGAACATGAAACGTGCTGCAAAACATTTTGAGTTATT
>JAGFPH010000751.1:108033-144356 GCA_018207615.1 Philaenus spumarius | reverse complement strand
ATTTAAAATGTCCGTGATTTTAAAACCGATTATTGGAAAACGTTGATTATTTTTGTTAAACTTGGTATTTAGACTTGTGAGTATTTTGCCAATATTTTTCTCAATCGGTTAAACCGTTCAAGATATATAAATTATTTAGTACACACCTACGGAGCTGGTAAAAGAAGCGTTTTCAGACACATGTTTACAGTAAGTTTTGCCTTTATTTTGACCCGTATGACCTCCCACTGAATTATCTCCTCACTTCATAGAACCACCCTGTAGTTTACATATTGTAATTCGTTTGTTAAAAAACAGTTTATTTCAATTTTCAGTTATTGGTTAACGTTAAGTTTAATAGTAGAAAGTAGGTACGTATTTATATATTTTACAACAAACTAAAACTACAGAATGCATATAGATTCAAATATTGAAATAGAACTAGCGCAATTGATATTGATATAAGACTTATTTTGCTGTGTCTTGTTCCACAAATTAAATTTTACTGTTTTCAATTTGGATAAGCAAACAGGAAAATGGAGAAATACAGTAATATAAATACATAAGTTTATTTAAGCATATAATTGCATCTGTTGTAATATCTCGGAAAATAATAGAGAAACTTGCAATTGAAAACTGAATACAAACAGGAAGTTGAGAGATCTGTATTATTCTACTAAAACAGTTTGTGGGAAATGACTCAGATTTCCATCCATATTTATTTCTTTTTAGTAAAAATAGTGCTGCGTGCTCTTGGGACTGTCAAATGATAAAGCCCAGGTGAAAAAATACATATTATGCTTTTGACTACGTTAATTGAAAATGTATACATTTTCAATAAAAGGTATTGAAATATTTTTAAATCGAGTTGTTTGTACATAGATTGGTTATATTGCACTCTTATTACTGTCAACATTTAAAATAATGATGCTCGTACTTCTATTATATCTAAATTTGTGTCGGTATTCATCAATACCATTTCTGAGTATTACTGATCGTTCCCTAAAAACAACACGTATCACAGTCTAAACTTACTACAGTAACTTACAGTACACTTTAAACTACTAGAGTTAGAATTTTTTTAAATAGACAAAATTAGAATTACTGTATTATAATTAGATATTCACATATTTTAGTTTAGCGGAATAATATAATAAGTAGTAGTAGCAGTAAGTTAGTAACCATATAAGTTTAAAAAATATATATATATATAACTTTTCTCTTTTTTTTTCATAGATTACCTTTTATGTCCGTCAAGTGATCCACTTATGTGAAAAAAACACACTACCGCGGTTTCAGATGATATCACTCATCCATCTTCAGGTGAAATTGTCACACCCAAGAGGTCTTCATTAACATTAAATAATTGTTAGACATATAACAGCACAAAAAACAAAACACACAAACAACGTACACACTTAACACAATTTTGAACACCCGTCTCATGTGGTCATTACGGATGCCGAGTCAGAACTCTAGTTTATCCTATTTAAAAATATAAGTTGATTTTGATAAAAAACACCGAAATTGTATTTTTTCGTGTGGTATACTCTTATCGTAGTGGTATCAGTTTTATAATAAATTATTATATTTTCACTTTTAAAGTGATTGAATAAAAAATATACAAAATCTTAAAATTCTTAAAAGTAAATAAAATCTTAAAAACCTCAAAAGTATACAAAATACAACAGGATTGAAAACATGCATAATTTGTATTTGCCACTGCTGAAATATTTCAATAACTCACCTTTGTCAGCTGTTAAATCTTACCAGAATATATTTGTATTCTAAATAATAAAATTGTTCTGTATGAGGGTTGTAGGACATTTTATATCGAGGGTGACAAATGTCTCCCTTGGTAGAAATCATAACGGTTGGCTCGAAGGAGAAGAGAGAAAGATTAGAATTTTACACAGGGTAATATTTTAAAAAGAATACATATTCAGCACTGGGTGTACAGTATTTCTGAATATTTTAAAACATCAATTTGTAACAAAATAAACTACAACACAAAAGGTTTGTGTTTGTTTTATATACATTTATTATGGGAAGAAAGCTAAAATAGTATACCTATAACGAATAATTTGTTTTAAAGAAATGCATTATTTGCGAACGAGTAACCATACAATATTTAACATACGTGCTTACCAATCAACGAATTTATGTCAAGAAATTAGAATGAACTTTACGTTAAAAATTGTTTAAGGGATAATGATCTAAGCGATGTATATTTCAAATATGAAAGTAAATACTGTAGGAAGAGATTTATATCACAACAATTTATTATGATGAACATAATTAACGATATACTTAATGTAAATCCCCATAGAACTAAGACGGCTATAGAATAGTTAATTAAATAAGTAATTAATTAACAGAGGAACGCTAACAAAAAGAGATAAAATAAACTATAATTATGTATAGTGTGCAATAGCAACGCAGCGCGCAGTTCCTAGCTATTAAATATTATTATCTTCAGAGCTGAATGGATGAGACGATCCTTTTTGCATAATACAATAGTTTAAAAATTATTGAAGCACTATGCAGCATTTAGTAGAGAACCATAGGTGTAAATAATTAATTAGAAATTGTGAGAAATGTGTGTTATGGCACTAGGAGTCTTATGTGTGGATCTTTCTTCAGAACTATTTGGCTTTGAGCATATTGTCTTATTATTCTTTGCAAGTTATATAAGTAGTAAACTATATATTATGTGTTTAAACTTGTGCAATACCTAGAGTTTAAAGTTAAAACAATTATTCTTTAATTCCCTGTGATTTGGTAGCATAAAATATTCATTATTCCCACAAGAATCGTTTGGATATAAATCTATTAACCATCACTGCATTTGTTATTATTATTTCTGCTAAGATGCTTGAAACATTTGTCTTCTTATTTATCCGCCTTTCTTAGCTTTGTCTTTTCTTTGCCTGACGAGTTTCGGGTAGACCCCATCTTCAGAAGCTTTGTTTGCTATTTGTCTATTTACCATCGTAAAATATTATACCAACAACCATTCATTTTTAATACCGGTTTAATGCGAACGTTTTTAATGAAAATTAGTAAATTCAAACTACAATTCAAACCTATTTTAAATCAATGAATTATTACAATGGCAAAACAATTATTCATTCGAAAAGAAGAAATAACCTCTCACACAAATATTAAAATGTAACCTTAACTACAGGTCCGAGATAAAAATTATGTTTATGTTTATAATTATTCTTATTGAACGATCACTAAATGGAAGTGCAGCAGTCTTCGAATATCAGAGTTTACGTGTTTGACAGTTCAGTGCATGTCGCTGAAATCTTACTTTTACTTGGTAAATCGATTACTTTTGGAAATTCGTAAAACAAAACAAAAAATTTCTAACTCTCGTTTTACTTTTAAAAATGGTGTTGTTTTACTACAAATTTCTAGATGTTTGATTGAAAAATGAAAATTGAGCGGATAAATAAAAGTAACTTTTGCTAATACGGTATTATTTCTGGTCCCCTAATTATCTTTTGACTTATTTCTAATCTACTGCATTCTTAAAGGCTTTTTCGTTACATTCCAATCAAATTGTAGAAAAAACAATACATTTATATTATTCACTATAATCGTTAACGTTGATTACAACTTATAATTGTAAAATTTAGTAAAGTTTTAAAAATAAGGTTCATATAAATAATCGATTTCCAGTATTTTTTAGAGTATTTGCAGGAATACAATAAAATGATAATTATTTTGTTGATAACTTTTTTAGCATTTGAAAATATTTATTCTACTTTTTAATAAGATAACTAAGCTTTGAATAAGAAAAGCTTTGAAGCATACTTATTTTATAGTGTTTGCTATTTTTTACATACATTAATTAATTATACTATCAACTTTTGATAGTTTATAAATCATTATATTACTCTATTCAGTTTACTAGTAACTGGTCTAAACCATATATTTATTTATAATAGGCATATCGATAAATGTAGGACCGCTGCAAGTTGAAGCTAGATTATATACCTGTATATATACCTATTATTTTCTCTAAAAATGATCCTACATTGACACTTATTAGTCCTAACTTGATTAAGTACATTGGATTTTGAACACCATTTCAGGAAAGTCATATATTTTTGTTCTAAAGGACTTTACAATTTTTAGGCGGGGTGATATTTATTTTACAAAAACTGTTTAATTGGCTACAGCTACCTTATTTTATGACCACGGTGCAATCCCTTGCTCTTTCTGTTGTCGAATTGTCAACACCACAACACAGCACAAACAACAACACAAAACACATAAAAAAGGATACCGATTCAACATGGTCGTCAGTCACAACGCCCCCCCCCCAAAAAAAAAATACTGAACACAAGAAGAACAAGAAATCCCACAAATTGTCTTACGTTTCGCGAAGACTGTTAACACTTCTTTTCTTCAGATTGATTTGTATCACACTCACACAGGTATAATTAATTATGTTTTACTACACAACGAAGCCAGGAAAAGCTTTAAATGTGCTAATTATTGACGCACTCGTGCTTTACCTTATTTCTTTTAGCCAGTTTCTTGTTTAAATAAATAACTTTGGAAAGGTTTTTAAACCGTGGAGCTAATAACTGCGACTATTGAATGAAGTGCACCAAACTTGAACTCCAGATCGCGACTTGAAAGTAATTAAATTAGCATGCATATTGTTAAAATGCATCTATTATGGTTAATCTTATACACCGATAACAAATAAACAATACAAAATAAAAATACTACGCGATTATAAATTATGTCAAATGAGTCAAGAAATTGTTACAACAATCGCTCATTAATCGTCATTATTAGAAGATAGTGTTTAAGTTTATAATATTTCATTAAAAAGATGAGTTGGTCTAAACGGGCTATGAAGACTTGTGATGATGAGGTTTTAGGAAATCCGCAAAGGCAATGTATAAAATGTCTTGATTTAAATAGATTTGAGTAGCTTTAAATTTTCAAGTTGTATTTTGCGTTTTTCTAACTTATTTGGTTATAAGCTATATTAACAAATTACGGTTAAAGTTAAACTAGTGGAAAAATAATAACTTCGTGTAAAATAAACACTCGCGACCATCGTGTAAGCTTATAACATTTTAAAATGAGTATTTAAATGTAAAATTGTCTAACTTTTTTTTAATCCAAAGTCCATATTTTTTATGTTTTTAAAACATAAATGAAACATGTGTGTTCATTGGGTTGTGAACACAGAGCAACTGATTCACTCACTCGTCCTCGCGACGGCCATAAGCATAGTTATTTTTTTAAATACCAAAAAGCATTATACCCCAATAATATTTATTTTGTCGGTCGGGAAATTTTAATTACTTATATTGAAAACAAAACCAACGATAAATATTTCAAACGTAAACAAATTTCAACATTGTTTAATAACAACAAAAATACAAATTAAAAACTCATCATATGTGAAACAAATATATTGTGAGGGAGAGTATTAGTTTTAATATAAATACTTAAGGTAAAAGTTTGATTTATTTTATTTTCAAGCAATTGTACATGCTTAATTAAAATCTTTATTGGCGCAACTTATTTTTATAAATTTTATGTTTGGTTAATTATTAATTTTAAAGAAGTTCCTTAAAGTATAATACGATCTTTACATTACGATCTTACGAACTGTCTTTTACATTAGCAACTTTAGTTTCCGTTGTACAAAATACCAGTTTCTGTAACAGCCGCTGTAAAGGAATATTTTACAAAATTAATAATAATAAACCTTATCGAAGTTGCATCAACTCACTCACAGTGGATGTTTAAATTAATGGATCTTGTTTGCTTACACTATGATACGTTCTGTTTGTTTCAATTGTCTTGTAAGAGTAAGGCTTGCATTCTTTGTAACAGTAAGGGTACAAAATGGCGTATGCTGTATGCAGTATGCAGTGAACAAAAGTGCATATTCGTAATGCACGCTAAGGTAGGGACGAAGACCTTTACCGTCTCCAGCTTTCGTGCAAGTCAACTATTTATTTTAATTGGTTCTATTTTGAAGGAAATAGCTAATTCAGAGTAACTAACCATGTAATTTATTAGTTTACATAGATTATTTAATTATAAATAGTTTAACCTTTAGTTATATAATTTAATTAGTAATAAACGTAGGGGTGTATTAGTTAAACTATATACACATCTATATATAAAAGCGAAATACCACTCACTCACTCATCACGATTTCTCAAAAACTATCGAATGGATTGAAATGAAATTTGGTATGTAGCTTCCTCTAGGGCCATAAAGTGCTCACTAAGAAAGGGTTTGAAAAAATTCGAAATTTTAGGGGAATTTGGGGGGATCAAAGTTATTAAAAAACGATTTCTTCAAAAATACCGAACAGATTATAATGACATTTGGTATGTAGCTTCCTCTAGGGCCATAAGTGTTCACTAAAAAAGGGTTTTAAAAAATTTTAAATTTTAGGGGGTTTCCGGGGTAAAAATTACTAAATTACGATTTCTTCAAAATTACCGAACAGATTGGAATGAAATTTGGTATGTAGCTTCCTATAGGGCCATAGGCGCTCGCTATGAAAGGTTTTAAAAAATTTTAGGGGATTTGGGGGGGGGGGGGCAAATTGACTAAATCAAGATTTCTCAAAAACTACTGAACGGATTAGAATGAAATTTGGTAACCTATGTAACTTCCTCTAGGGCCATAGGTGCTCACTAAGAAAGGGTTTAAAAAGATTCGAAATCTTAGGGGGGGGGGGGGGGGGCAAAGTTACTAAATCACGATCATTTTCGCATTTATTTCACCAAAATAATTATGCAATAGCAAAGCATTGCCGGGTCAGCTAGTTCATATATATATATATATAATACGATTATATAAATACTAATTTAAAGTAGTTTACTTAATACACCTACTTTATAGTTTACTAGGGGAAACCCCTGCGTGCTCCACACGATAACTCCCAACGGAACCTTCTAAAAACATATGTTATGTTTTATTTACAATAAAGGTGTAGGATTAATAATAACCTCAAAACTAAGATGGTAAATAATGTTAAATGTTCAAATCAAATTATTTCTTATATTTTATAACATCAGTTATAATAATGGTTAAAAGGTCTACACTTTAAAACCTTAACCTAAAAGCTAAAAATACAAAAATAATTGCTTCAAATTTTGAAATAAGCCGTTAATGGAAATATTGGAGCTAACAGTTGTTATAATATTATCTGTTATTTTATTCAATTGGTTGCTATGGTAATAAATGTAAATACATGTGTTGGTTTATCATTCTATGACTAACCTAAGAATTTTTTCCGACTAAATTTACAAATATTGAAATAAAAAAAGGTTTTTATCGAAATGAATTATAGCCTATGTTACTCAGGGATAGTGTAGCTTTTTATTTGTAAAACTATTTTTTCAATCGGTTCAGTAGTGCCAGAGATTACCCCCTGCATACAAACAAACAAACATTATTAGTATAGAAAACACGTAAGCTCAGTAAATATTCATTTAAATATTGCCTTTTGTAATTTGGTTAAGACTGTATCATCTCCCTACGTTCCTAAAAACGAAAGTTGATAATACAGCTTGTATTACATTTTTAATTGACCCACAATAATTATTCAGTAATACATTTTCTGAAAACAGTTTTAAAGCTCTCTAACAGAAATACAATCATAATTGAAATAATATGTTTTTACATAATTTGAACAACAGTTATTGTTGTTTTTACTTGAGCGGTTAGACATTTTATATCAGCGGTTAATAAAAGTCTCCCAAGGTAGAAATCATAACAGCTGACTCGAGTTATGGAGGAGAGGAGAAGATTAATTTAACTCAGAGACGGTTTTTAAAAGTATACATCTTAAGGAGTAGGCTAAACGTGTTTTGTTATTTATGTCACTGTGGTTGAATTTACATCTGAGGCACTACTTCATGTCCATTTTTAAAGATATTTTAATGCAAAATTTGATACAAAATGTGTTATATGTTGTAGATTGCTCATGGGGGGGGGGGGGGGGCATGGATTAAGTCCATGTAGGCTTTATTACTTTTACAATGGCCAGATATATGAAACTATACACACTTATTGGTGTCAGAAAATTACTGTTACCGTGAAGTCAGCAGCCCAAAAAGGGATGGTCCACGAGGAGTAGGAAAAAAAGTTTAATGATAGCCTGTATTAGTTATACATCATTGAACAAGTATTTTTGTTTTGCGAACAATACATCAAACCAGACTTCGATGGTTGATACAGTTAGAGTTAAAGTTTTGAATACCGTAAACTACTAATGTAGCCATTATAAATGTGATTTTTTTACAACCTTTAAATTAATTGGTGTGAGTAGCCTACTGAAATGTTTCTTTAAGCACTAGGAAAGTTATTCGAACGTATAAGATTAAAATAAAAATATGTTAGATAAACTAAGTAGGCCTACAACCACACTGGAGCACAACCAATCATGGTACTGATGCCGATGAATGTTTGGTAAAATGTCGAGGTGAAGTATTAAATTATTTACATAGTTTAAATAAGAGTAAAAGAGAAACAAATATTAACTTAAAGTAAATTAAGAAGGCTACAGCATATACAGCACTTGAGTTATGAAATAAAATTAGTTATTAAGAATGTCACAACAATGCGACAATTTCATTTAACAGATAGTGAGAATTTGTGTCGTATTTGTTAAATCGCATTACAATGAATGTAAGCAAATATACATTCTGATGAATTGTGGTAGATAATTGTATAACTTTAATTGCAATAAGTGACAAAACATTAATTATTAAAATAATTATTTAATAAATACAACTATGTAATAATGGAGTACAATTGTTATTATTATTATTATTTTACACAAAAACTCAAAATCCAAGATATTAAATCTCGGTCTGATCATCGAAATATGAAGACTTTTATATAATACAAGTGAATATAATCAATAATTTCTTTCAACTAAAATGTAAAAACCTAATAGAATTGGCTACCAAATCCATTTCATATAATTTAACACCAGTTCAGAACCAGACGTTATTCGTGTTAAAGGAAAATCCGATTACAAAAAATAATATAAAACGCCTAAAGCCAAACAAAAGACGAATATTGCAGCTGTTCTTAATTTAAATATAATTACTTCCAAGTCATTTATCTAAACTTTCAACGTGAATATTTGGTTAACACGATTAAATCTTTCAACAACAACATTCGAGAAAGAAAAATACATTAGTGTCCCTTGACAGCGATTAAAACTTTCTTGAATAATGCGCATTCCCGTATTTTGAATTGTATTACATCAGATTTGTTCTTTTTATTTCGAGGGTAATAAATACCTCCCTTGGTAGTAATCACGACGACCGCAGGAGTAAAAAACTTTTGTTACAACAAAGTAGAATTAGAATTTTTATCCGGAAACTTTATTCTGAAATTGGTCTATAATACATTTGCAAATTACGTTTGAATATTCCTGCAAACTTCTTGTACTGTAAATTTAATTTTGTGAGATGATTTCAGCGGCGTATATTTGTTAATAAGTATGAACTAAAAAGACATCATTGTTTCTAAACTGATTCAATTTATGATGTTATATTGTCAAAAGAGACAATATAGAAACTTTTGGAATGAAATTTCCGAGAACAAAATCTAATATTTGAAATGTGTACATTACTTTATGTTCGTAATACTTCACAGGAATCGTGTTTATATTGTAATACTACGATATGAATATATTATACATTCTCTAAAATATGCTTGCATCAAATTCAAAAATAAATTAGCAGTAGTTTTTGGCAGAACTTACATCTTTTATTTTATTTCTAAACGATTAAATTTAAGGAAGAAACCCTTACCTATGTAAACCATGTCCTTCCTCCACATATAGGCTACATTTTGGCACCTTAAGGGCAACATAAAAATTAATATGCTCGAAACAAAAAAGAATAACACTAAAAAATATGATTTATATGGTATATTGTTATACAAATATTTTAATAAGAAACATTTTAAAAATAACTGCACTAAACATGCTTTATTTAAATTAAATAAATAATATTAAATAAATTCTGTACACATTATTAATATGCCTAATTTATAATTTAGTCGTCAATTCTTATATTATAATAAATGATATTGGAAGTAAGTAAATATATACTTTATAAATAAATGGAGACAACTTAGTATGCCAATCATTCAATTTATAGGATTAGTGATAGCCTCAAAACTAAAATGACATGTAATTTCAATACTTAGAAAATAACTTAGTCATAATAGTGGTTGAAAAAGCAGCAACATAATTTAGGCTTTCTCCTGCACAAAACACTAAAATTAAATTTTGAGTTACAAATTCTTTCAAAGTTTAAAATTAAACGGTAATCTAAATGCCATTATTGAGAAATATTCTACATAATCATTTTACACGTTTTTCAGAAAATTGGTAATTTAATAAACTCTGAAAATGTTCAATTATTTGAGCTACGCATTTAAATGTGTCAAATGGTGTTTTGTTATATATCAGTATTAATTTGTTTTGTACATTTATTATCCAGTTTAAATTATATATGTGGTATGTTTTCTAAAATCTGTAACAAAGATATCAAGCTTTGTTTATAATAAACACATTTTAATAAAACACTAAAGATGAATTTAGTAGTCTAATACAAAAATAATGTATAAAATTTTTTTTTTGCCGTTAGAAGCCGGAATAAATATTGTACAGATCATTCTTGAAAACATATGTTTGTTGGTAGACAATAAATATTGCAGTAAAATTCGTTAGTTTGAATTTAAATTGTTATTTATGTTTTTATAATGAGTATGTAGTGACATTTAATATGAAATAGATATTTGATGAGGTAATAAACTATTCCATAAAACAGTTAGTAAGATGTAACTACGAAAATGAACGACGCAGTTTGAAAGAAAGTTGGAATGATACAAGACGCACTTTATTTACAACAGAATATATCAAATATTGTAGATAGACCAAATTATAACTGTATGAGTAACTTTTAATTTCAATGTGTAGAAAACAAACTAAATTGTTGAAGTTTTTCTTGACGTAGAAGTTTTTTATGCTTGAATAAAAAATATTTGAATTAAAGAAATAAGCAAAACAAACACTAAAAATATCATAATTACTATCGAAAATATGTTTTATAAATCAGTGTTAGGTATATTTTTAATTTATTTTATATTTTACTTCAGATAGACTAGTAGCCTACGACAATATCTAGGTTTGTACCTGTAAAATTCTGTAGCAGGTTGGAAAACTACTACGCTACTTGGCTTTCATGATGGTAGAATTTGAACATAAACGATTAGGTTAAAAATGGATTTAAAATATTTCAGTGTATAAATAAAGCATTGAAATATAAAAAAATAAACTGTTTCGACTATTACAACAGACATTTTTTTTTAACGGGTTGATACAAGTTACACTAGGTAATTAGTAGTGCAATTTGAATGCACTGGTTTATTACATTGTTCAATACGATTTTAATTTTATGCCTTATAATTTTTACCTGAAAATTGTTAGTCCTTCAAAACATGAATTCAATACAATAAACATACCAGTAGTATTTTGCTAAATTACCATCAATAACATAACAAATAAAACAATCATTATAATGATCAAAATGCGATTCAAAGAATAACTTTAAAACTGTACATACATATATTAATTATCAAAAGTACATAATGTCAGTTAAATTATCGATAGTCTTAATTTATAGTATCTAAGAAAAACGTAATCAGTCTGAAATCCTTCTTTGTCGTAGATTGATATTTCAAACTGTAATTTGTTTTACCGCCTTGCTACAATTACATCTCATAATGTCTATGGTTCATTGTCTCGTTGACATTTATGTAAACAGCTGTCTCACTTCTCGGCATTGTCTTGCACTTGTGTTAATTAATGGACGTCAAAGAAACAAAACTAATCGAAGCTCCGTGATGTTATAGAAACACGCGATGTTGAAGGGTAGACAGTCGAACATCATTCGTTACACACAGGGCGTTGCTTCTCGCAGCAGGGCAGCATCGCATTACATTGTGTCCATGTCTGAATGATGAATCATGTCAAGTGCTCAACATTTTCCAATCTAATCTTCGATAATGTGTTTCCGTATTCGCATAGAAAGTGAAAAACGTAATGAACTGTATGTTGAAATATGAAAGGAGGAAGGAAATATCGTACCAAGATACCAATGTTTAGTTTTGTCATTAATTTCTATAAAAGCTTTTGTTAACAAACTCGAAACAATGTCAATATTTGTTCTAGAAATAAAAGAGCATTGGTATGATTTTCGTAAATAAAACAATCAACTCAAACAAACTAAAACAAATATGTCACAAAAAAACATTTGTACATCTTTTTAATCACTTAACTGACGTAAAAACGATTTATTCATAACTCTATTTCAGACGTTTAAGTAGAATGAGATGCCAAACTATTTGTATTATTTTACATAAATATATTCATTATATTTCAACATCTTTTCATAAGTTGTTTCCAGATATAATTGCTATTTAAGAATTATTTGTACTGTCCAACTGCGTTTTTGTTGTGTGTTGCTAAAAATAACACTATAAATGTGTTTTGCCTAAGAACTTTCTAAAAGCTTAGTGGATTTATCCTATACACATTTGGAGGAAAAAATGGATTCAATACTTAACTATACTATTGCTAATAATAATAAGATTCCATTTAAAAGTTAGTTCAAGCAAAGAATACTTGTTACTCCACATTTAGTTTTACCCGCTGTTATTGTTTATAATTTTACAACCAAACTCATGACTATAGTAAATGTGTTAAATTTGTAAACTAAAAAATAGTTTTTCGATAGCTAATCATGAACTAACCATGAATATAACCTAAAACGCAATAGAATTATCTTTAAAGAACAAGATAGAGACACAAATTATTTTAATTACAATCAGAATTGCATAAAATAGTCGGAAAATCTTTGTAAATGTTTTTTGAGATGTTAAAACTATAATTTGAATTAAATTTAGACGAAATTCATTTAGTAACATATGTGGCAATATAAGATGAACGCTGCACATTATTAATTATATTACTTCTATAAAAGTATTGATTTTGGGTTTGACTTGAGGACAAACTCGTCTTACACAGCATTCAATGTACAAAGTTAATAAGTTGTTATGCTTACGTTGTTCATTATAACTTAAATCCAAATGATGTTTTTAAATGATCAAATGTTTACGCTGTTAAGCTTTGCCTTTGGGGTTGCGTGGACTGTGTTTCATCATGTTTTTCTTTTTTTCAAAATGAAGCTCATCAGTGATCGAAGAAGATACAACGTATGTGAAACATCCGTCGTTTGGGAGCGTTTTATGCCTAACCCGTTTAATATAAACAAAGTGGACGAAACCGTAGCAAAGGCAAGTCAAACGCCAGCAATATTAATTTGTATTTATTCAAACTAATCACGTAAACGTTTGTCATTCGTATTTGTTATTTATTTGTATAATTTTGTGTTTTGTAGTTTGTAACTCAAAACTAATCAGTTTGATATAAACTGTTTATATCTGTTTCATATAAATCATGTGTTAAACATTAGTTGTCTTTTAGAGGTTCTGATTTGTTGTTTTATTTCATCTTGGAATACGATCTCATATAAACGTAAAATGTAACAAATTTATTAATTTAACTTATAAATAAAATAAATAAAGGTTATAAATTAATTGTTACTAGATGTACAGATTAGAAGAAAGTATAATACCATATTGTTAAGAACAATCGGATTCCAAAAAGTAAATATCTTCATGTTATGTTTCTTTTTTTCCAACTTAGTGCTTCCTGGAAAACTTTGGATGTGTTAGTTATTTTCTGACCTCACGTCGTTATCAATATAAAACTACTGATTATTTAACCTATTGATTTAATCTTTACTATATATCTTGACAGTTTGTTTTTATACAGTTCGTCTGACTACAACAAATCGAGTTCGGTGTTAATGTATCATGTGGTGTTATTATATATGAATAGGATTACGAGATCAAAGTTAAGGTTGTTACACAGATCGAGTTGTGTACAAGTTAAAAAGCTTAAGTAGTCATTAGTTACCTTTTACTCTATAAATCTTGTCGTGTTAGGAACAAAATTAAAAACCCTCGGAACTCTTCAACCCTGGCTAATTAGGTCACGATATATCTTTGCTTGAGAGGCTTTGAATTTTGATTTTACCCCCGCAGTGTCTCAGTTGGCCTTTGACTCAATAGTTTAATCTAATATTTTATGTCTTTAATACTTTCCTCTCTACTCTGTAATATAATTCCCAGGTGTTTAAAGACTTAAATTAGTGTTTTGTTTCGTAATAGCCTCAAAAAAATTCCATTTTGGAATTTTAATATATGTCTCTAGAGAATTTGTTTTTTTGACTTAAATCCATGAAATAATTCATAACATAAACTTATCACTTCAAATTATATATTTGGATTCAGTTTACTGATTAAATAACTATACTGATATTAAAATTGATTAGCATGTTTGTGGTACCCAGTCACTATTATAATTAATAATAATAAGATTACCTTGTTAGGTCCGTCACGTGACTTCTAGTCGTGTATTCCTTACGACATGTTTCGGAGCCGAAACTCCATTATCAAGTTAAAATCACTCCGAAGAGATCGTCGCACATTAAAATAAATAAAACATATACACACATACACACTTACATACCACAACAACACATAGATATAATATCGCGCTTGATATAAACTTAGGTGCGCAACCTATCATTGTCGGTTGAATACTGCCGGTATTGCGTTCAGGGATCTTAAAGATGTTTATCTCTGTTTGTCTTCTGTAAATATTTGATGGCCGTATCATATAAATGGTGAGAGTGAAAGTTGGTCATTTAAGATATCGTCCGGTTTATTTTTGAATGCTTTATAAATTTCATACTCTTCCTTAGCATTCATTAGTCTACCTTTGCTGCAAATGTGTAGGGTTTCTACCGAAGCGTGGAAGTCACCTGGGCTATGTTTGTTTTCGGCAAGGTGACGAGCGTAATTGGAATTGTTAATGTTGGACTTATTGTTGGGAAGATGTTCCTTGTAACGTTCGATGAACGTTCTCCCTGTCTGAACTATGTAATTTTTACTACAATCCTGGCAATTGATTTTATAAACTTACCGAAAAGTAATTGGTTTTACGCCTAAGCAATTTTGATAGTTTATTGGTAGTACGGAAGGATAAAGTGATGTTATGTTTTTTGAAGATGTTTTTTAGGACGTTAGGTAAAAAGTTCGTATACTCAGACATACATTGTTTTCCAATCTATATAACAACTAGTCGTATTTTTTCAAAGCTCTAAATTTTATAAATTTAAAGATTCATAATGCTAAATGTTTTCACAAAATAAAAATAAACTTGTTTTTTATTAATTATTGCTGTGCAGAATACTAAAAAACCACTTATTTAAGAAAAATTATAGAAGGTGGCAAAAACATACACATTTTTCATAAATTCTACTAAATTACGAATAAGAAAACTTACAAATGTCGACGTTTCTAAGGTTGGGGTTTTCACGATAAACAGAAAAGTTGAAAATTGTAATTGCTAATTTAAATCAACTTAACAGTGTTAACAATCGAAACCAGCTTTGAATGTAGAATAAAGTTTGAAACATTGGTTAGTTAGGGTCAATTCTGTAGAGGTCAACAACAAATTGAAGCCACCAACTTGATTGTAGCGGTAGACGTTTGATTGTAGCTTGTTAAAACTTCTCAACTGAAACTGTCCATTATGAGCGACAAACAATGTATTTTCAGTTTATAATGATTATAACGGTCGTTATGGTAACATAAGTGTAACTACACAATTATAGGTTCACAGTCACAAGTTTTAGAAACGATAATCACCACAAGTTTTAGAAGGAAGACGACCCCAATATTATTAACGATGAACAGGAAACAACGAAGTATATATTTCTATACAACTCCTGTCAGTGGTTTTTAAAAGCACACAGGAAAATATGAATCGCGATTTCATACAAAATGTTCTCTAGTGTTATTCGTTGAGTGCTTAATTACAAGAAATCTAGCTACTGTAGCAAAACCTGAAATATGGTTAAGACTTTTCTACATTTTAACCAACTATACATTAAAACAATGGGTATCTTACTATTTCATGGAATTTAGTAAATAATAATATTTATGCAGTACCGTAGCAGCTAGTAATAAATGCGTGCATAACTTTCTGTAAAAAGATGTTCATTTTTATTTAGTTTAATAGTGAAGTATTATTTTGTAAAAAGAACTGTTACTCACTCAAGTCTAAACTACCTACCAGTAAAAATTTTTTCTAACAGTGTCGATAATTTCTGTTTTAACACCGAACATCGACACAAAGTTGGAACCTTACAATAGTTGGAACCTTACAAAGTCTAATACAGTTGGAACCTTACAATAGGTTCTAATCTAGTTTCAGGCCATCGATTTACCTGGACTATAATACGTTACTTGCTTGTCCTTCGTCTTCATAAGTATATTTTGCATAAAGTAAAGACGTTATGAAAATCATCTGACATTCGTTTATTTGGTGTTTATTTCGGAATTGGGACCATATGTTCCACTCTCCTCGTTGTTTGGGTGCATCAGAACATTAACTAAAATAATTTAGTCTGACTATTGGCTAAATTCGCATGTTAGGCGCTGTCAGGAAAGATGGCAACACTATGTTTAAGACTGGACCATTTAAAGAACAATAGCATATTAACCTTTAATTATTTCGCCTGCAGCACATTGTATTCAATAATTAATTACATCTTGACGCGATATTTTATAGGATATACAATTATATGTAAATGTATTTGTGTATTGCACAGTTGTGTATGTAGAGTATTTGGTTTAATTTAAAATGTAAAATTGTTACACTGGTTTAAAACAGATTATTTTGCTGTTTCATCAACTCCTATAAAAGCTAAATAGTACGTATGTGAGTAACTATATACTATAACAGCTGATTTCACCCATCATCTGTAATAGAGGCGTAGATTATACTTTGTGGTTATGTTTTCAACTTCAATCATTATAATTTCTTGTGAAGTTGATTTTTTTAAATATGAGTGATAGAACTAATGTATTCTATAATACGTTATAAGATTTGCTTTGAGGTTTTAAACTATATATAAATACAACATTCAGAAACATTCGTACATCTTCGTATAACATATAAACATTTATATTCTATTATTGATTTATTCACTATAATATTAATATCGTCTAAATCATTTGATCTATCAATATGAAATAAAAGCAATTAAAAGATAATATTTGTATCTTTCTTTAAATATATAATAACGTATAAAAAAAAATTGCGTTTAACAAATAGGCCTACAGTTTTGTAATCCTTATATAATTGTACACATTTACCGAGTTAAAAATCCCCTTCAGCATCCATTAGGTAGTTAGGTAGGCCTAGATAAAGTCTGTTGTTTTTAAATAGTATTTTTTTAAATTATGTATTTTTTCTATGTTTATCTAATAAGTAGGCCCTGTGATTTTTCACGGGGCCTACTAGTTCCAAAATAATTAGAACATATTCTTGAAATTAATTAAGCTCCTAGTGTAATTCGAATTTGTATATTTATGAAAACGTCTTCTTTATTTCAAGTAGTAAAACACGTATAATTTGAATTTCTCTTTTGGTTTACGTTATTAATTACAATTTAAATTATGAAACTAAAACAACTACATTCACACAATTTGGAGTATGGCATTTATTTTAAATACATTGTTGTTTTTGTGTTTTTTTATTTTTTACCAAAGATACAATGAAATAAATATTCTCACTGTTTTGTCTTTAAATAAATAGCATAGAGAGTTCAAATTAAAATACTTTATACGAGTCACGTATGACTAAACAAACACGTTTCAGTCCGGAGAAATACGAGGGTTGAGTTCCGCAAACAAAAAATACGTTCATTCGTTAATGATGGAACTGGTGATTGTGCGGAATTCGAAAGGGTTTATTTCTAGAAAAACATACATTTCAGGGAGAATTTTTATAATATTTCGTTTCCTTATCTTTTAATATTTCATCAATACAAGTTGAATTCAAAACATGCTCAATGCACGTTTTATAGCAATTAAGTCAATTGTTCAGTTGCTGTATTAGAACCTCAATTTACAGACAAGAATTAGTATATGGTTATTGATTCAGTTAAAATGAGTAAACTGGTAAATAAAAAGGCGTTTTAATGATAATAATTTGATGTGCTTAAAAATCCTGTAAATTAAACCCTTTTTTTTAAATATTTCATATTAATATTAAGTTAAACGGAGTGAAATATGATCACATTTGTTTAAATATAAATTGTATTGCGTTTAAAATCACATTCTTTATTATTATTAGGTTATGAGCATTAATAAAGCAAATATAATTGCAACTATTTGTATTTAAACGTCTTTAGTATGTACTAAATTGTGCACAAATCTAGAAATTCTACGAAAATTAAGTAATGTCGTTAAAAATTGGGTTAATTTTAACCAATTTGACTAATTTTAGCCATATTAATAAGAATTATGATATTAACCAATATGTACAAAACGACAGATACACAATCTGATTAGGTAACTAAATTTAATAACTCGATACAGTTTTAGGTTAGGCTTAGTCGGAATAAATAATATCAACAATTATAAAATAATTGTAAAACTCAATGGAAAAATATAAAGTAAATGGTCTTGCTATAGTTGCCTATAACCTATCTGAAACCGAAATACCAAATTATATAATCCACATTCAGGAATCTGATATGCGAAATATACTTTGAACAAAAGAATAGTTAAACAAATTTATATAAATTAAATCCTTGTACTTTTTCCTTTGTGTAATAGTACTAATCCAAATGATTATGTCTTTGACATTGTAGGTTACTGTACACTTATTAACTTACTTATAACAGTTATTTAATTACTTCGTTAAGTTTCCCATATATTCAACGTCTCCTTGTATGGTCCATTTACATTATCTCCTGATGATATATCGACTTTAGTTCCACATGGGACCAGACTGCATAAATGATTTGAGCTTCATGAATATCGGATCATTAGCATAAGACCTATGCACGTTGATAACACATCAAACATCACATATCAAATCCCTACTTTCCCTAGGCATAGTCTAGTCTTAAGGTTTCCATTGTTTAATACTTTTCTTTGATAGTTTTAATCACCTGTAGTTCACGAGTGATACAAATTGCACAGTATTTAACCTTCAGCCTAGTGGATGGTAAGTATACTTCTATATAGGATGTGACAAATTGAGTGACATCTGGTTGTGAAATTCAAAAACTGATATAGTTCGTCAAAATATGTTAAACTTTGTGTTTTATTAGGTATACTATTGTTATTCACAAAGGAAATCAGCCATTGACTGCATACTGCCAGCCGCCCCGAAATTACTACAAACAATATATAAATAACAGTAGTGGTTTCACGTGGTACACGTCATATAATTAAATACTAAAGTTACTATCATCCCGATAGCAAAACCAATTTGGGAATAAATTATGCATTGCAGGTGGAGACCAGTGAAATTAGGTAAATGCTCGCAAACATGGTACACTATCAATTTACAGTGCTAATATGAAGAACAATATTTTGTATCGCTTTTTCTAACATTCATGAAAACCTACAAATATAAAATAACAGAAGTAGGTGTACCAAAATAATGTACAAAATACCAAACCAATAAAAACATTTCTACCACTTATTTATCGAAAATGTTTCAGCAGCTATTTTGGAATTAGAGGGTATTGGCGTGTTATGGGTTATCTTGAACATAATATCACAAAATAATTATGATATCCTTAAATATAGGTATTTTAAACGTCATCCCTGTGGCAGCTTCATAAAATATGCATTTTTTAAACTCCCACACTTCTAAAATGTACATTAAAATATTGTTGAGTTAGAAGTATTGGAATATAAAATATACTGGATGATTTTCTTTATAATATTCTAAATTGTATTGTAATGCAGACAGATAAATAAATAAGTGATCTTATATTTATATGTTTTAAGTCGACTAATTTATTTCCATTAAAATTGCCATTACACAATTTTCTCTCGTAATTAGTTCTCACTTTTATTTTATCTAGCAACATAAACATAGGCCATGCTATAACAACCAACAATCATAGGTTTATAAATATAGGCCTACATTTCTAAATTAATACAGGGTTGGTTAAAAGTCTGGCGATAATCCTTTTAACTGTTCAGTGAGAAGGTAGATAAAGCCAAATTCATAAAATGTTTATAATGTACAAACATGTACTTTTTTGTGTATGGGGAAACTTTGCCCTCATACCCAAAATTATTGGGGCTGCTCAAAATGTATAAGTATAGAGACCTATCCTGTGACCCCCTCATTTTAAAGGTGTTGATACAAGAAAGAAAACGAACAACGCAAACTAGAGGTATCTTAAGCCTACGCAAAGTGGTGGTCAATAAACCAAAAGGAAAATAATCAATGACATTTTTATTAGAGTGTAATCAAACCTATCTACAATACTACTAAAGTTTTGAAGCAGTCATGCACTGTTGTAAAAACGTACCAGCATAAAATTTGACTAGAAATGCTCAAACTGCTCCTCCCCCCCCCCCCACGGCTTGACAATGTGCCAGTGTGGTGTGGTGTCAAAATGTGAAACTGTTCGCTGTAATGCCTCTTGGGTTTCCTGTACAATTCAGTTTCTGAAATCATCAATGTTCTATGGTCTTGCTTTGTAAACTCTGTTTTTGACATGACAACATACTAAGAAGCCAAACACTGGCGGACTGCTAGCCAACATGTGGAGGAGCTCCGTCTTGTTGGAACCAAACTTGTTCAAATTAATATATGGATAGCTGGAATGATCTGTTGTGGGTCTTAGCTAAGTACACCTCAGCTGTAAGGTTCCCTTCAATGAAGAATGGTCCAATAACTCTTCCTAGCATCATACATTACCATACGTTGATTTTACGATGATGTCTCGCATCCAGTAATGGGTGATATCACTCCACAGACGCGAATTGTGTATAGTAACTTCTCCTTTAAGCATACGTTGCTTCTTCACTGAATACAATATCATTTAATGTAATTGCCTTGTTATCAATTTTGCTCATCATTTCATCACACAACTCTACTCAGCGATCGAAGTCATCTTCGTTCAATTCGTGAACAAGGTGAATTTTGTATCATTTGTATTTATCTTGATGTAAAATTTTACACACGGATGTCTGAGAAATCTCTAATTGTCTAGCGACAGAAGTGGTTGACACATGTGGAACTGCAAACAACTTCCATACAATGTTCTTCGGTTGTTGCTGATCTTGGTCTTCCTGGCCTTGGACGATTTTTAACAGAGCATGTTTACTCAAAACTTTTTTTTTAACAGCAGATCTTGACGTAAGTGTCGATGGGAAACGAATCATTGAATAAATTTGTCACTTCATTGTAAGATCGAATTCCACGCATATTTAACACCGTTATACTTCCTGTGCACTTACTCCATGTTAAAGTAGAAGAAAGTTGTAACTCAGGTCAATATTGGCAAAATATATTAGTATGGAAACTATTCAACCACTGATAAGGCTTAAGGACCAAAACAGTTCAGACTGGTCAAAGTTAACTTGTGGAAAAGAATTTCTCATAGTTAGGATTTCCCAAGATTGTAATTTTTTAACTGTTGTTACTTTGGGTAAGGTCGTGATAGTTTGAACTTTAGTTTGCGTTGTTTGTTTTATTTTGTAAAGACCTTCAAAATGAGGGGTCACACGATAATGTTCTACATTTACAAATTTTAATGAGTCCCTAAAATTTCTAATTTAAGATAATGTTCAAAGTTGCAACATCCATAAAAAAAGTACATTTGTATGCCTTATAAACATTTTATGAATTTTTCTTTTCTCTATCCACTTACTAAATAGCTCGAAGGATGTCTTCAGAGTTTTAACTTACCTGTATAGGTATGTACATTAAGTCAAGTTCTACCAACTGAGACCGTTAAGTTAATCAACGAGTAAGACTGGATTGAACTATAAGAAGTTTTGAGTGGCCTACCTAATTATCATCATATTGCACACGTAAACAGGTTTTAACCCGTCTAGAAGAAGTTTGGTATTTTCAGATTCGCCACCAAAGTGCTTTACAACTAAATGTATTGTTGTTCAGCAATCCAAAATATATTTTAGAAACATGTTGCCTGAGATTTATTCCGTAATTTAGAAAGTTACAAAACAGTAATCTTCGATAATTAATTAGTCACCATTGATTTATCAACAACTTAAAAATACTTCATTGGATTTTATGATAATTTAAATGGAAATAATGCACATTTTTTATAATTTGTTTTGCCTTTTTTCAAGATGGAAGGTTATGAACGTTTTCTGGTTTTTCTAGTAAATAATAATGACCTCTGCTGCAGGGTGCCTTATTTCAAAATAATATTCAAAGTGTAAGCACACAATATTATATTACGTTTAGTTTTGTGAAATGATGTTGTAAATCAGAATACATTCGTTTTCTACAATGAATGTAAGAACGTACAAAAAAGTCTCTAGTAAATTACATTTTGTAACAATTCATAAATTTAACTCTCTCTCTATTTCCAGAAATGAGTTTTTCAAAATTTCCTTTCGTAATCAGTACTCTTTATGCGCTTCATTAGATAATTTTCCACCAGAACGGAACGTGTTTCTGTTAAAAGAACGTGACTCATATTAAATATTTTAATTTTACGTTATACTTAAATTTGCTTGATCCGAAAAATCCTGAGACAGAAAATTCCGAGTTTGTTAAAATCTCGTTATAGGTTGCTCCCCCCCCCCCCCCCGCTGTCGTAATTAGGGACTTGACATTAACGGTTGTCAACGAAGGGATGCGAAGTTACAAGTCATAGCATAGCGTGTATTACTGGGAATGGGGGATCATTATATTCAGAGAATACATTGTCTGACAACCATCATGAGTATTTCTATAGCTCTGGATTAGAACTTTTAACAAGCTTCAATCAAATGTCTACCGCTACAATCAGTAATTCACAAGTTGTTCGTTTCAATTTGTACACTCCGGCTCGGAACTGACCTTCACTACACAATGTTTCAAACTAACTGATCGCTCAAAATTTCGTTCGGGATTTGCAATTTACAATCTTTCGTTTTAAAGCATCGATGTCATTGTTTTAATAGTTTTTTAAACGCAAACAAAGTAGTAATTAAATAAAGTCTTGCATATATTTCCGCAGTCTGTATTTGGATATTGGTTATATAATTTCCTCAAAGATCGGTAAGTGAAACTTCAGTTTTGTTGTAAACAATAAAGTAACCAAAAAGTGAGAGAAGCTGCAGTGTTTAAATTTCCAACACATTTGCGCAGATTCTAGCCTAGTTACTGGAGATCGGTTACGCTGCTCCCCCGTTTAACAGTTACGCTGCTTTATAAGTTTAACTTGGATCAAATAAAAACTTTACCCGTCTTTCCTTGCTCGTGATTGACTAAATCTAAGGTGTAAATTTTAAAAGAAATCACCCTGTGCAAATCAATACCAGACGATTTAAACAAATTTAAGGCTAAATATAGAGATCTAAGCATACTTTACGTTTCAAGTTTGAAGACAGCAGCTGTAGTAGGTCTGCTACTTGATGCGGTGCGTAACTCGGTATAGTACCTTTGAGTATTGTATGATTTATTTATTGTAAAGACTAATGTCACGGAACAACAAATTTCACTAGCGATTATCATCTTCGCAACATTGAACAGCACCGTTTAGTAAACGAGATACTCCTAGCTCGCTGTAACTGTATTGAATTAATTTAATACATTGAACATATCAGTAAAATATATTCGCAAGACTAAACGAACTAATTTACATCATTAGGGCTGTTGCTGAACAAGCATTGCTTTTAAAACGCTGACACAAAATCAGTAAATGTTCCAGTTGTAAAAATTGATTGTAAACTACCTGAAATAATAACCATAATTCCTTAAACACAATGATGCGTATAGAAATTTGTAGTATCTGTGTATTTTAATTTAACTTTGAAGTATTTCATATAAACTATTTGAGTATTAATCATTTGGTATTAAAACAGCATTGCATGCAGGCCTACTAAATAGGTTGAATTCGACATTAAAGTTAACATTGTTGGTTATATTCATTCATTGTTGCTTTAGCTATGAAATAATTATATTTTATGAAAAATACCTTTTACTAGTTATTGTATTTGTTTTATAACTATAATTTATATAAAGCCTCCACACACATAATGTTAATCAACACGGAATATAAATAATTAAACATATTATGAATTACTTAATTCAAATCTTTTAAAAATGTACATTGCAATTCAGTACATAATTAAACCGCAACTTTTCCCAGAACCGTGAATACAACATTTGCGACGGAACCAAGAATATTTTATCACAATTTATGAACCGTTCGGGAAAAACTCTTATTTTTTTTAATAATAGGGGTATATACAAACTAAATTACAATAACTGTAATAAGAAAATTATATTTTACACACCGGCTGAAATTTAAATATCATATATTCACAAAAACTATAGTACCTTTGTTCACAGATTATTTAATTGAAAGACACGCTCATTTAAACACAACTTTAACATAAATTAAATAAAATACATACATCAATGGACGCCACAAAAAATATGAAATCTGCAAATTTGGATTAAATTTTAAACGAAAAATTGTGTTTGTTTACCTTTAATTCTAAAGTTTTGTAAGTCTAATAAAAATGATTAAATAGCCTAACTATTAGAATTTCTATATTTATTTATTTTTACTGGTTTCAAATAAAACTTTTGACTTAAAATGTCTTAAGTTTAAAAAAAGATACAAACAGATTTAGACATCAAACAATTATTAATGTATGTTTCTCTATGTCTAAACATTGTTATCATCAAGTAAACAAAGAGTATCTTTGAAACGGAATGTCGGGCGATAAATATATTGCTTTTCTTAGGCTTAACAACGAATGACAGTCTTCGGATTATTAATTCCGCTCAGCTTTAGAGAGCCTGACTCGAGATAAAGTCGAGTAGTGATAAATAGAATCTGTTTTCAGGGTAAAGGACAATCTTAGCCTTAGCTGTAAAACGTTCATGACCGTATAAATCATTAGGGTTTAGTGTTTATCTGTATCGGAAGACGTAACATAACAGGGTTTATAACCTAGTCACAGTGTTAGGGACAACACAATAATCTGCAACTGATGACGCCATCTTTTCTTGTTATACACCTCCTAAATTGTTATCCATTAAATAGACATAATAATTGTGTTCTCTCTAGAATGCTTGGATTTTATTTTTGGGCTTCTTGGAAGCAACGTTCATAACTGTATTCATACGCTACAACTGGAAATGTTGAATTCCAACTTACATTTTGCAATATATTATTTAAATAAAAATTAAATCTGAATTACTTACCATTATTTATTTAAAAAAATCGCAATCAATAATTGTATCTTTAAATGCAAACAATTATAGTGTCTTGAAATGATTGTAAATTTGTTATAATGCTGATAGTCCCAATTGTCTGAATATTTCCAATACTCGCAAATCGCAGGGTAAAGTTCGATAACTTTACACAAGTGTTATAACAAACAACTTACTTGAACAGTTGATTATTTTTCAAGTTCAAAAAGGTTCGTTTCTGATACGGATTTATGATTTGGATAAAATAACACCAGTTTTTATTATGATATTATCATGCAGGTGATCAATTACTGAAAATATAAATACATATTAAAGAGGGACTGTTAACAATTGCATTTCAGATGCTATATAATAGATGTGGTTCAATTTTCAAATTTAACGTGGTGCAATTCATTAAAAAAAAATAATTGAAATCAGTTTTCACAAATAAATTTTTTGTTAAATTGCAGATGAATATAAGATATCACCTTTCACTGAAGACAAATAATAAAGTAAAATTTAAGATTGCAGGCCTATCCATGATTTCGGGAACGAATTTGAATATGACCTTAAATAGTTTTTTATCACAAATAATATTCGTTGAATTGTATAATATTATAATGATACTATTGGCCTTATCCAGATTTTGTGGACACCCTGAATACATACAGCAACCTAAACTATAACGGTACCTATAATTTGTTCTGGTACCTCAAAACGACAACGTTCAGAAAACATAATTTGGTATAGGACACCTTTTGATATATGTCGTTATAACTATAGCATCTCTTAGTAATCAGCAAATAAAAATAGATATAGTGCTCAGGAAGAGCTCTAATACTCAACCTAAATAAAATTCCTACCCTACCTATTTTATTTCTCATAAGGCTACAATTGCGCTCAACACTTAGAGAGCTTCTTTGCTAAAAATGTTCTTCAATCAGTATTTCCTCTTAACTCCTTTATCTGTAACTGATGGTTTAATCAAGATTCGAAACCACGGCAAATAAAGAAAGACCAACGGCCGAGTCAAACACCTGGTGACAAATTCTCTTTGCGATGGCTTCCCAACAGTTCATTGGTTTTCTATTTGTAATTTAATATCTGTTCTTGAATCTACATGTAAATAAAAATCTGTTCGAGTTTAAAAAATTGTTAGAAAATTTACGATTTAAGACAGATACAATTGAATGCACTACTTTAAAAGTTTAAATTATTTTAAATTTAAACGCAAATATTCGTTTTGTTTTTAATAATATAAACGTTAAAGAATATTTCGAATAATTTTTCAAATTTTAATAATTTATATTTTACGTAACAAATACAAAAACTTAATTCTTATAAACTGAAATGGGAATCGAAAATAGTCCAGCTAATAAATCTACTATAAATTAAAACTAAATAAACAATTAATTTATAAAACTTAAAAACCACCGAACTTTTCTGGATTACGTGTAACGTTCTCTTCTCATATTCTACATTCCAAGTACAGCTTACTGAAACAAGCTACGTAATCTTGATTAGGTAAATACTTTGTTCTTGCATGATTTATCTACCTGACTACGTGAGTAATTAAGTGTGTGCAATATTATGACGAAACCGTTCAATCTGCGGTTTAGAAACCTTTGAGATAATTTTGAGGTCCCTTTTGTCATAATTTGAGGGAAGTTGTTGATGAACATCAAAAGTACATTTTTTTAATCTCAAAAATTGTAAATTACAAATATTTTCTTAGATTTTCTTATAAACGTGATGGAAAACATGCTATTCAGTTTTTTTACTCAAAAGCTATTCCACTTTCTTAACTAAAGAAGTATATATCTTGTATTAAATGCATTTGTTTAACATTAATTTGTGCTTTAAATGTAGTGTCCACTCTAACTAATCTGGTTTCACTGACATTTATAACGCATAAATTCATATCGGATCTGTTTTGAGAACTTAGTCAAACTTACGGTGTGAGTCAAAATATGCAGTACTGAAATGTAAGTAACTGAGGTTAGTTTTTAGATCAGCTGATTAAATTTTTGATTGTTGCTCATTCTCGTTGCTTACTATTACTTTCTTGTTTGAGGTTAGTTAACGTTATAATGGTTCTTACCACACCAGAGAAAGTTCTTATTGTAAAGCGTATATTTACGGTTAACATCGTTCCGTTTCAAGGAAGATTTCCAGCTATAATTGATGTCGTAATGAGGAGTGTAATTGACAAGTTCTGTAGTACTGGTAGTTTTTTGACTCGAAGAAAGTAATGTTTAGGCAGACCAAATGCGGCCAGTACGAAGGAAAATGGTGGTAGACTTCTCCAGGAGTCTCTAAAAAGAAGCCTTTACCGGACATCTTTGAAAAAGAACATCAGTAATACATCTTTGAGAAAAATATTAAAAACCCCTGATGTATTACAATATAGGATATAAACAGGCCAAAGTTTAGAGATAGGGGCAAAAAATACAGAGTTTTTTATTGTTCCTGAATGTTAACTAGGAAAACCCTTGATTTCAAACAACACGTTTTTCGGATTTCAACGTTCTGATGATGTCTTAGACAAGCCACAGTATTGTAATCGCATAACATTATGATGCGCTGTAGCAGGGAGAGGCGTACTAGGTACTGGGTTCGTTGAAGATAACGGGAATGCAGTTACTTTACGTTCCAGAAAGAACATCCTTCAACATTTTAAAAGAGTTTGAAGAGGTTTTGTCTGGCTTTTGTTTCCAGTAAGATGGCGCCACCACTGTAGCAGGGAGAGGCGTACTGGGTACTGGGTTCGTTGAAGATAACGGGAATGCAGTTACTTTACGTTCCAGAAAGAACATCCTTCAACATTTTAAAAGAGTTTGAAGAGGTTTTGTCTTTATTTTGTTTCCAGTAAGATGGCGCAACCAGTCACACCGCTGTAGTCACTACGTTTTTACTTTTGGAGTTTGGAAAACCTCTGATTTCCCGAAGAACAAACTTTCCATACCCATCCCACTCCCCTCGACTTTTTACTATCTGACTCCAATTTGAGTTATATCTTCCTAAATGAGCTACTATATTCATTGCCGAGTTTCGCAAAAAAATAAAAAAATAACTAGATGCAATAGAGCTTGCAAGAACCATTATTCACCAACATGTCTGAAGACCTTCAATGCTCTACGAGAGTTGCTTATAACTAAATGGAGGATGTATACAGAGTGATACAAAAGTCCGTTCACCTCTTAGAAATTGTTGCACTTATCAACTCCGTACTTTCAGAAACCTATTCAATTTAAAAAAACTATTTTACTATGATTTCAAAAAAATTATCCGACTTCTTGAATGTAACTTTGTTTTTTAAATGGGAAGGTGGTCATGTTATACATCATTTCAATTTCGAATTTCAAGAGAAAACCAACGGTGAAATTTGCACAACCATTTCTTCAACCGATAAAAAATGACGTGTTTTCCGAGTTTGCCCCATTTTGAAGTACTATATATATTTTTTAATATTAAATATTATTTTTTTTGGATTCATAATTAAATAAGCTTTCAAACGACATGGCTCACAACGATATATTTGGTAGTATTTGGTTGACCCATTCGAAATCACGTTTGAAAATATTAAAATAGCTGTAACTCAATAACTTTAAATGACAAGGTAGGACATGTAGCATTTAGTTTTAAAAGTCTATTTAAAATGAACAAATGTTGTATTTAATATTTTTTCTAAATAAAAATAGTTTTTTTTAAATTTAATATGTTTCTGAAAGTACGGAGTTTTTATGTGCATCAATTTCAAATTATTAAGTTGTGGCCGAACTTTTGTAACTCTCTGTATAACAAATGTGCGTTAAAAACTAAAGTTTTCAGATTCCTTTTACACTTTGTATATTTGTTTAAAAATCTAACATTTCAATCCATTACAATTGCAATACTGTTCATTTTTTACAGTGCTGTAACAGTCATGTCAACATTAAAAATCATCTTGGGCATAAAAAAATACAAATACATAATCAGTGTAAATGTGAAGAGACTGTATGCATATAAACTTCCATGTGTTAATGTTTCCAATATTTAGTAGTAGAGTATTCTGCTAAAGGATTTTTATCAAACTGTAATTATTGATGTTTGAATCGTAAACAAAATTGTAACAACCGAACATTTCTCTAATCGAATGTGTTTTAGAACTCCGAACTGAAGCTAATCCAAATCAATGTTTCGGAATCGTTGCAATTTAAATTTGAATGTTTCCTTTTGCGATACCGGAAATCGATTTCCTCCTTGGCGTAGTTTGTTCGTTTCAGTTAGTCAAAACGATAAACTTCTTTATTAAATACATAAACATTCAAAGATGCGATACTCAACATTAAATCTACATTTTTCTTAAAGAATAATCCTTAAACTGCTTTATACGTATGAGTTAAAATGAGACAAAGTTTTACTTTATTTCATGCATGTTTAAAATAGAAGACGTCATGTTTTATTAAAACTAGTACTGTATGCAGCTATCCCTATAAACATTGTAGATTTTATTATTTTATTCTCAGTTGGATTGGAAGGTTTGTAAATAAAAGATGCACCTCTACTCAGCCGTCCCGGCTGTAAAGGTATTTTCCCATTTTGTTGCTGGGAAGAATATTAATTGCATTATGGAAGAACGGAAATAAGTCTGAAGTATTTACCTTACGCCTATTTCCGGCCGCGCTTATAAATTATTCAGCACAACACTGCAGACAAACTCTGCTCTTAGCGTGAAATTCACTTTTATGTTTTCCTTTTTTAAGAAAACAAGTCCTACATATATTAGTCGAAAGAAAGTGTATTTTTTCTTCAATCGCATAATTTGGAAATTGCTCATTTAGTTTTAATAATATTGGGAATGGGAGTGATGATGCGTTGTTGCTGAACACCTAGCAAAATAACATAAGAACTTAACAAGAAAGTTCTCCTAGCCTCTCTCACTCCAACTCCAGCACTTAACCTACGAGAGGTGCCCCTGTTAAACTGAGCAACCCAGCGGAAGGTTGGGTATTAACCCCAGCGAGAAACTGGGTCAGTGAGCTGAATGGTGCTGGGGGGCTGAGTAAACTCTCAGTTCAATCTTACTTGTATGAAAATGGAAGATAAAGTATTTAAACTTACGGTACAGGGAATCGGAAACCCAGAACCGGCACATGATGTAGGAGCGGGCATTCATGGGTCGTCAGCAAGCGAATCTGCTTCAGAAAGTAAAAATACTAAAGGGAAAGAACCCTTTAAAAAAAGTACAAAGGTGATACGATCGCCACCATCTACAGCATCAGCCAGTTCAGATTGTGAAAGGATGCTAGATGAAGATCTCATTAGTGAAAATATTGTCCTCCGGTCAAAGCTGAGTGAGATAGAAAAAATTTGTAACGACTTAAGGAGTGAAATAGTAGCCCTTCACTTAAAAATGACGAACTCAAGAACAAATTAAATAATGTAACAGTTCAAGATCAAAATAGAAATGAAGATATTTAAGTTGTGCAATATCACACAGGTGAAGAAGAACTGAAGCAGGAAACGGACTGGATACTTAAACGAAATAAAAAGAGGCTTATAAAAAAAGGAAAGCTGAATCATCACTGGAAGAAGATCATTCGAGTGAAGAATCTGGAAAACATTTAAATGCTGCTAATAAGAAAACAAAGGCACCCCCACCAATAAATGTGAGTGGCATTGCAGACTTCTCTAAACTTCAGTCCTTGTTAAAATCAATGACAGAAAAGGAACTAAAAATCACGTTACTCAATAATAATATTTGGAAGATTAATGTACCTGATCCTTACACCTATAGAAGTCTGGTAGATAAATTATCGGTTACGGATGTACAATAGTATATTTATGAGAATAAAAATGAAAGGCCTATAAGAGTTGTTGCAAGAGGATTGCATCCAACTTGTGCAAAAGAAGACATAATTGAAGATCTGAATGGAAAAGGTTTCAAAATATTAGACGCAGTTAATATGTTAAGGAAAGATACGAAGAGAAATGAATCAGGTGAATCGATCGTCACTAGAGTCGGACTTCCTCTTTTCATGTTGACGTTTCATAATGAAGAAAACATTAAGAAAATTTATGACATCAAAACTATACTTAGTATAGTAGTTAAGATAGAAGCCCTAAGGAAAAATTTGAAAGCTATACCACAGTGTAAGAGGTGCCAGGGCTTCAATCATACACAAGCTTACTGTAAAAAAGAACCATGGTGCGTAAAATGTGCTGGGAAGCACCACACTTCTCAATGCACAATAAGTAGACACACAAGTCCTAAGTGTGTTAACTGTCAGGGAGACCATCCGGCCAACACACAAGAGAGGTTGTGAAGTGGCAGTAGAACTACAGAGGAGACGAAATAATGTAATGAAGCTACAAAACCCCACCAAAATTAGGGATTTTACAAAATCAAACGAAGGGAATAAAAATGTGGCAGTAGCCACTTCGTTAATAAGATCAAGTAACACTCCGACACAAAAAACATATGTTCAAGCAGCAAGTCAAAATAATAACACTAGGCCTGCTAATACTGCCATAATTGACACATTGGATATAATTCTTAGGCCAGTCATATAGTACATTAAAATCGCAAATAAACGGCTAGTTCTGATTTTTTAATATGTTGTTAGGACCACTACCAGTAGTGTATATCCAAGTTTGCAGCTTCGAAAGACCTGTGCTAACTTCGTAGCACGCGAAAAACCGCGAGATTTTCGCACTTTTTTAAGTTTTTCCACTAAACTATGAGTTTTTTCATAAAACATGTTATTTACGTTTTTAAAGTAGATTAAATTTGCTACAATTTGATACCAGAACCAGCTCTGTAGCGCAAAGATCAGACCTAAAACAGCCCTCCAAAATTGGCAATATTTTAGCAAAAAAGTGTAATTTTCAAATTTGGTCGACTTTCGACCCCGAAATCGGGGAAAATACTCATTTTAAGAGGTAAATCATAATAAAAGATGTTGTAGCGAATGTTATTAGCTTTAATTTAAGCACAAAACGACGTCTGTAGGTCTAACAGTTTCCTCACAATGCTTAAAAATAAAAAAAATGGGAAACTGCATTTTTCGCAAATTGGCTCTGATGAGTTCTCACGATGTATTTTGAAAGGAAAACCATGTACATCAGCAAAAAATATATATCTAGTCTATTAATAATGTATTTACAATGTAATTAATTCAAAATATTTTTGTATATATCTATATGAACATTTACGAGAGATATTGTTGGGTTGGAATAGTTCATTTTGTCCGCTTCGTGGGTGGTTCGAAATCGTTAGATTTATCTTGAAAAATAGGTAGTGGATTGTCGACGTCGTCTTTCCTCCTTCGGCAATCTGAATTACGGCGACGTTTTATCAAGAGACGCCGGAGCAAAATTTGCAAAGTTCTGACCATTTGTGGCCTGTTTTTAGGCAGGAACAGCCGCCTCCGCTACAGCCTTTCTTGCACCCGCATGATAGAAACTTCAGAAGGGACCTGGATTCCACTTCACTCATCATTGTTGTTGGAATGAGCCCCTGATCTGCCTTCTTCCATCCCTATTGAGAGGCATATTTTTCCACCCCCAAACCACTTCTGAAGTTGGTGGTAAGTTCTGTAGGCGTGGAATGTTGCACCATCTTCCGTTGGATTCAAACAGGCGAGGTCAACTTTAGCGGTGGCTGCTGTTTTCACAAACATTTTATAGCGCAGTCTCTGGAGGGAATCTTCAGTGTAGATTCCTCCATACAGTGATAAAATGAGATATACACTTCACTCTGGCATCTGCGATGGTTTGGTGGGTTGAAGTAGGTTGGGGGAACACCTCAGCTGTGGTGATGAGTTGAGGGTATGGCGTTCCACAGTTTGTTCTTTTCATACCAGAAAAGGGTAGAGATGGTGTCACATCCAGTGAAGGCATGGAGAAACAACTCGAATCCTGGGGGGACTTCCAAATCTCCACAATTAAATGAGGTTGACGAATTTTGTAAGGGGCCAGAGTCAGCTCTGCCACTTTTCTGAAAACAAGTTCTTCACAGTTGATCCCAAACCATTAAGAAGGACGAGGAGGTCCACATCTTCTCCAATGATTAGCACTGACTGAAAAGAGGTGCTCTTGTCAAGCCCACCTTGACAATATCACAGTCAGCATCCTCCACTGCCTGATTCGTTTCAATTCCCTGGCTTTGGAAGGCGGAGCATATCAAAGCAATTAGTCGTCGATTGTTGCTGTCGTTCGCCAGCAACTTCTCCTGGGCCATTTTTATGATAGTTCACTCTTCAAAGATGACTTCGTTGCACTGCAGAGAACCATAGCTCATTACGCCTTCGGCAGTTTTTATGTTCTTCTCTGCCCCATCCTCAGGATATCCGTCGAAGACCACAGCAACGTTCCGTCCGAAGTGATTGAAGGTGTAGCTGACGTACCCTGCAACAATAGCCCGCACAGAGTCATTACGATGCCATATCACCTTATGCAGTAAATAACCCCTATCTATCACAACAAACGTGTTGGCTCCTACTAAGATGTTTTGAGGGAGAGGAGTGAAAGATGAATAGAACTTTGATTTTATTCCTTTGCGCATACAATTTTCTGTGAATAATGCCATGGGGTATGGAGCCAACTCGTGCTTGAAATGTTCCTTTAACTCTTTGTCCAACTGCTTGATGATACACAAATGCTGGAAGATGGTCGTTAGTGGCTCTACATCTACACGTTTGACTCTTTTACTTTGATGGACCTGCTCATTGATGCCAAAGTTCGCACTTTGTCTTTTCGCTTGAAGGAAACCTTTCCAAATAAGTTGCCAGTGAAAGCCAACCTTCTATTCCCATTTCTCACTTGAATTAAAAATTCCGCGTTTTTTCACAACTACAACTGTACCTTCCTCGAGTGTATTGAAACAAATAAAGCAACATCCCGGTGAAGTCGACATAATTTCGTTAGCGCGCGATGAGTAATAGAAACTAAACTGAGAATGAGAACCCTATTTGTGACCGAAGGACTGTTGGAGGGGAAGGGAGGGAATACCTGCCTGCCTACCTTTTCAGTTATACGGGAAAGAGCGCCGAGCTCCCCTTCTATTCGTCCTTACCTCATCACTTCTTTTTCAAATGCATAGGTCCTTGACCGAGCTCTCACACATTTTATTTACATTGGTAAATGATCTATATAGGTTTTTCTAGATTTGTGATTTTTGATTAAACAGTCCAGAGGGATGGGGGAGCTGCAGTTTTCTTTTTTTAATCACATTCAACTAACGAAAGACACATTTGAAGAATTTCACCTGTGTTTAAGTCAAATAACCCTCTAACCGTAAGAGCCAACAGAGCCAATTTGCGAAAAATTCAGTTTTTCCATTTTTAGGATTTTTAAGCATTGTGCAGAAACTGTTAGACCTACAGTCGTCGTTTTGTGCTTAATCTGACGATTTCGAATCTCCCACGAAGCGGGCAAAATGAACTATTCCAACCCAACAATCTCCCAACAATATCTCTCGTAAATATGCATATAGATATATAAAAAAATCTTTTGAATTAATTACATTGTAAATACATTATTAATAGACTAAATATATATTTCTTGCTGATGTACGTGGTTTTCCTTTCAAAATACATCGTGAGAACTCATCAGAGCCAATTTGCGAAAAATGCAGTTTTCCCCATTTTTTTTATTTTTAAGCATTGTGAGGAAACTGTTAGACCTACATACTTCGTTTTGTGTTTAAATTAAAGCTAATAACATTCGCTACAACATCTTTTCTTATGATTTACCTCTTAAAATGAGTATTTCCCCCGATTTCGGGGTCAAAGGTTGACCAAATTTGAAAATTACACTTTTTTGCAAAAATATTGCCAATTTTGGAGGGCTGTATTGGGTCTGACCTCTGCGCTACAGAGCTGGTTCTGGTCTCAAATTGTAGAAAATTTAATCTACTTTAAAAACGTAAATAACATATTTTATGAAAAAACGCATAGTTTATGAGATATAGTGGAAAAACTGAAAAAAGTGCGAAAATTCCGCGGTTTTTCGCGTGCTACGAAGTAAGCACAGGTCTTTCGAAGCTGCAAACTTGGATATACTCTACTAGTAGTGGTCCTAACAACATATTAAAAAATCAGAACTAGCCGTTAGTTTGCGATTTTAGCGATTTCTAGTGTACTATTTGACTGGACTATCTTAGGAGACTGGAAGAACAAAATGCTGCAAACAAATCAACTCAAGATAGACTACAGAAGATAGAAGCAAATATACAAGTTATTAATACAAGAAAGAAAAAATGACTTACAACTTACGTTTACTAACATGGAATGCTAATGGCTTACAGGGAAAAATAAATGAACTAGACATTTTTATGAGAAGTGAAAATGTGGATGTCTGTTTGGTCTCCGAAACTCATCTCACCAATCAGTCTACTTGCAAAATTAAAGGGTATATTACATATAATACTAACCACCCTTCTAATACGGCAAGAGGTGGATCAGCTGTAATGATAAGAGATTTTATTAAACATCATGAGTATATGAATGTTCAGTTGGATTCTATGCAAGTCTCAGTCGTGAGTGTGTTTATGAAGAACAAGAACTTTCATGTGGCTTCCATATATTGTCCTCCCCGTTACAGCTTGGAGAGGAGTGACTATACAAATTTATTCAGGTCTCTAGGGCATGGATTTATACTGGGAGGAGATTTCAACGCCAAGCACAGCTACTGGGGCTCGAGAATAACAACTTTGAAGGGCAGGAAGCTATTCGAGGCTGGCATGGAGGATGGTTGTGATTTTGTGGCATCAGGTAAACCTACATACTGGCCCACCGACCCGGAAAAGACTCCTGATGTAATTGATTTCTTCGCAATCAAAGATCTATCAAACAATTACTTAGAGGTGGAAAATTACGATGACTTGGCGTCTGATCATTCTCCGGTTTTACTTACAGTCTGCGGAGAGGTGGTA